>JAZHYW010010743.1:0-51928 GCA_037355805.1 Ixodes ricinus | reverse complement strand
AAGGCCGAGAAGCGATGTTGACTGCTGTAGCCAGTAACGTCACAAGGGGGGGGGGGCGGACCGCCCCGGGAGCAGCGCTCAGGGGGGTGCCGCGGCGGGCCGCGATAGCGGGAGGGGGGGGGGGGAAGAGGGGGGAGTCGCTAGGGCCACGCGAGAGTGCGGGGGGGGGGGGTGTCGCGGCGGGCTACCACCCCGGGTGCCGCTGATCCTCGTGACGCCATTGGCTGTACCTGTCCTAATGGACGGGTTGGGTTATCAACATATTTGACGTCGCCGTGACGTCACACTACTTTTCTCTTTTTTCGCTCTTTGGTCGCTCGGTCGCTCAGAGCACGTTACAATAGCCGCTATGGCTGCTCGGCCTCGTCTCAACGTTGACGCACCGGTCCCGAGAAGTCGCAAATGTGGTAACGAGCATTAAGCCAAATACCATAGAAGCCAATACTGGCAACTCCTGCAGATATCGGGCGAAAAGCGATCGCAGCGCCCCTGGCGAGCTCGGAGTCTCCGCTAGCAGACGAATTCTCCACAACGCATTAGTTTTGCCTATCTCCGTGCGAGGTGACCAATGAAAAAAATTGTCACGGGTATTCGCTGCTTTGAATGTTAAAAAACAGGTCCCACCTCATGAGTCAAGGACATTTTCTTCGCGTGGGAAAGATGTTACAGCTTGTAGGGTGCAATTTTCGGGCTCTCCTGAAGAAAACACTCTGTCAGAACTTACGTAAGCCATGCAAAACACAAATATACCTTCGCCCTGTTTCTTGAAAAAGGGCAATGTAATAACAATTTTAGAACGTAGCTACGTTTAAACTTTTCTTATCGATCAATTCGTTTTGTTGTGGCGATTCCAATTTCTTATGAATGTACGTTTGGTCGTATAGGCAAGCTGGCTAATCCCAATCGTCTCCGGATGAGGGAGCAAAAGGCAATTTCGAACCACGTACGTTATTGCGATGTCAGTATTCTCTGGAAGAAGTCGATTGTGCACATACAAATTTGACGCTATTACTGAAACTAATAAAAGCGGAGTTACAAAAAAAAAGAAGAAAGAGAAAAAGCACCCGTTAAACGGTTGTTTCCATTTCCCATTTTTCAAAGTCTACTTTCTTTTTATGCTTGAGGCGAAGCTACGCCGCCTTGGTCTTTCTTCCTCCTGCGTTTATGTTTTTGTTTGCTTTTTCTTCGTTGTGTTTACTTGACGGTCGAACCATCGTGTATTTTGCTTTGTCTTGTTCGGCTTAGTTTTTACTTTCTTTCCTTCTCTTCGACGCTTACTACCACCGGTTTGTCTGCTACGCTATTCCCGGACATTTAGAGGGCCGCCTGCAACTTCGTTATTATTCTTTTTGTAGCGTGAGCTACACTGGCCGAGGTTGAGCTGTTTCGCGTGGCTCGCATAATGAGCCGTGCTCCGTGCTGCGCAAGCGCGAGGAGCAGTGACCTCACACGGCGCACAGCTGGCGCGCCGGAGACGCCGCCGCCGCGCATTCCGCCGCCGCCGCGCGCGCCGCGCCGGGGTGCGCATGCGCGAGGAGCAGTGACGTTACACGGCGCACAGCTGGCGCACCGGAGCCGGAGCCGCCGCGCGCTCCGCCGCCACCGGGCGCGCCTCGCCGGTCTGTACATTTCCAGAGGAGTGACGTCATAGCCGCGGCAGACGCACTGGCGCCGCCACGTGCCCGCTGTCCGCCTCCGTTGCGCAGTAGCAAAGTCTGACGCTGCAGCGGAGCCGCTTGATAGCGCCTCTCATTTTGTGCGCATAAGCTCACGCTACGTAGATCCTGGCATAGCCGAGCAAACCACCGCAATGCTTTTTTGTTTTTTTACTGTGATATTTTCCTATGTTCACCTTCGATTGAGTTTCTAATCCGAAATCTTCATATGTACTTTTTGATACTAATAATAAACATATTAAAAAGCGTAAGCTCGTTATACATTTCTATTCGAATGTTATTTGAGTACGCGGTCACGTTTGCTCTGGGTCATCGACGGTTGATCAACCGGCCGCCTTCGGGCATACAGCAGCGCATACTTGAAAATGGCAGGTATGCCATGTGCCTGCCATCTCCACTGCAAAAACAAGTTTTTGTGATGTAATGGAAAATCCTTCTATCGCTTCCCGAAGACCGAACAAACGTGAGTAATTAAGTTACTTTAAATTAAACTCGAAGAGCTATCCAAGTCCGGCTTCAAAATCGCCACTGACGCCTCAACAGACGATTATTTCACCAAACAAGAGTTAAGCTGAAAACACACTTGAAACCACTGATCCACACGCAAAACAAAGGCACAGTGTGCAAGGATCGCCTGGACATGTACGTCAACAAGTACTGGAATGTACGTTTGAACTGCTGTGCCAAGCGAGCAAACAAACAACCTGCCAAAATCACTGGGAAGAGAAATGCGAAAGCAAAAAAGTTCACACACTGCTAGCACGAAACAGATTGCAGCGTGCGGCTCTTATTTACCGGGCAGTGTGAGCTGGACTACGTTATTCCTTTCTTCTGTTTTGTTCTTAGTTCCTACCAACGCCGCGAAAGCAAATAAACAAACGTGTAACGTGCAGCTAAAAAAAAAAGTGATGCTCTTTTCTTTTATATAGTTTCGTCGTGCTGCTTCCGCTTTGTATGTTGCGGACTCAACACCAACGGCGAGCACCACCTGCTAATTTTCAATGCTCCGACCGACGCTCCGTGCGATCGTCGTCCTTAAAGGAGGTCTTTGCTGGGTGATTTGTATCTTTGTATCGCCTGCTAACTTCTTTGTTTCATTCGCCGTTGTTCGCGACTGTTCCCCATTTCTTTTTATTTTCATCTGGGATAGGGACCCCATCTTTTCTGCAAAGTTCACAAAGTGTTTTGCACGGTCATTTTTCTTGCTACTTTTTGTTTTTGTAATGCTGCAGAGGCTTGTCCGCTTGCTCTGGTAATTTTAAAATGTTGTTTGCGCACGTTTTAATAATCACCTATTCAGGTAAGCAATTGTGACAACGCAGTTTGTAACGTATAACCAGTAACCTCTTACGACATAGTTCGAGTAGCTAAACGCCTCGTTTTCGCTTCCCAGATGCGCTTCAAAAGCGTGTGACGCCCCTGAGTTGACTTTTAAGTCCTCTAAATAAATGGCTCTATCTTTGTTTCTGCGCGCGTTGTTATTTGATTGTCATTGCAGTTGCGATCAGTGGATTCCGCTTTGCAAGCGGACTGACCGTAATGAATTGTGTCTGCTGTTGGGGTGAAGAAACGGGGCTCGCAAAGCTCGAGGACGTCGCAGAGCCTATACTTTTCCATTGCGTCGTCTGCTTCCGTAGACTCCGAGTCCGCTAGAGGCGCCACTGTCACGTTCGCCGCCGCTCCCATAGGCTTTCGGAGGAGTTTCCAGTATTGGCGAAGCCATATCGTATTTGATTAAGCTTAGCGAGGCCACCCACAAAAGGACAAGAGTGCTTCGCACTCTCACAAAACAACATAAATAAAAAAAAAGTTTGCCGAAATTCTTGACAGTGCCTTTCACGACTTTTTAGTAATACATCCATTCGAATTAAAATCAGACACCATTCACTGGCAGGGGCAAGCGTTCAAATCAAAAAGCCGTAATATAAAAAAAAGCATTTTAGTATTCGTTTTTTTTCGTGTTCGGGCCTCATTTTCCGAAATGCCTTTTCATTGTACGTTCCCTGCCCATTTTTTATTTGCTCTGTACATATAGAAAATATTGAAAGATCCTGTCTGGAATCTCCAAGACGTCATGTGTTTGTTCGGAGACATTCATAAATAAAAAAAGCTGCTGCCAAAAAAAAAAAACAGCAAAAAATCAATGAGGCATTCTTATATTCAAAGGGGAAAAATATTGCCCTCTCCATTCATGGCAGTATTTATTTTCAACGCGTTAGATGACTGCCCCCTGACATCCAAAAACTAAACACAGATGTGAAAGAAGAGCGAGGCTTTCACTTGGATTACACGTCTCCGTCGTGCTCTTTGGTGAGATTCTCGGCTAACCAGACGCATGTTGAAGATGTTCACATCTCTCGTCTTCGTCTTGTTCGTTCACCCTATGACTGTTGCAGCACTGGGCTCCAGACAAGACGGTGTGCATCTCGTGCTTCCGAGTGACACATACGTAGACATTCTCTGCGCCAGTGGAAACATGGACAACTTCCTCTTCGGGCGCAGAATCGGAACCCTACTCAGAGCAAGGTACTGGTGCGGCTCCTGGTCAGTTTACCTGAAGTACCTCCGTGACAGCACTGTGGACAACAGAAAGAGGGTGGCTGTTATTCCTGAGTCCTTATGGAACGGTAGCCTTTCGAGCTTGCTCTCTTCCGACGACCTTTTCTCCTGTTGGTTTATTCTTTCTGAGACAAAGCATTTATCTAGCGTTCGGGCCCGTGAAATTTCAAGCCAATCCATTTATTACCTACCCACAAATGTAGACAGCCTCAGCATTTTACAGGGCTTAGTGTGGAACTGCACCGGCAGCGGCTACATCAACCTGAATGAAGGTTCAGCCGTACAGGAGCCAAGCTTTTCCGCTGCCCAAACCTGGGAGCTGCTCCGGAACCAAAGCTTCGTGCTTGGTTGTACTTCTTCTGATTGCGCGATGCCGGAAAACAACAATGTATTAAAATGTTTCGAGTCTCTTGGTGTCAATTACAGAACAATCATTGTGAGCAGCGAGCACTGGATTACAGACCTCAGAGAGCGCAGAATAGACATTATGGTCGAGGATACTACGTACGACGTAGACCGCTGGCGGTTGGTCCACTTTCCCGGCATCTTGCGCTACGGAAGGGCCGTATTCTACACGGTACGTAAGCCTTCACGCTATGCTGACGTGTTTCTCCAGGAAGCATCGATTACCTTCTTTACCTTTATGTTCCTCTCGATAGTCGCCTGTGCACTCATCTTCTGTCTCATCAACTACTGCTCGGGAAGGCAGCCCCTCAATGGAATTCTAGAAGTGGTGTTTGTTTTTGTCTCAACGGCAATGCTCTTCTCATTTCCCATACCGCAACGGTTCGAACGCGTTCTGGCTGGACGCATCGTGTTCTTCTGCTGGATGGTCGGCGTATTCTCGCTCGCCACTTACTTCCAGAGCCTGTTGACCTCTAGCCTGAGTTCCGGATATGGCTGGGACGCCGACGACACCATAGACAAGCTCTACCCCAAGCTCGCCTCTGGGAAAGTGCTGCCCTGTGTGATAAGGGGCACCTTCATGGACATTTTACTGCAATCAGACGACAAGCAGGGCATCATCGGCGCCATGGCGGCCGCCCAGCGACGATCGCCCAACAAGAATTCTACTCTAAGCGACACACGCGACGGCTGCAGAGATAAGGTTGTCAAAGGAAGCCACGTGTTTCTCTACATGGATTTCGAGGAATGCAATCGGGCAATGTTTGGCAACATGGTGACTGTTGGGAAAGAAACGATCTACACGCTTTACATGAGCACCCCCGTGCGAAAGGACTTTCCTCTGAGAGCCATATACGACCGACTGGTGACGAGAATATTCGAGACACATTGGCGATCCGATGAGGTGAAGGTATTGAAATGGAACTGTTCCCGCTTTGGGGACGTAGAGGTCTCCCCGGCTCCTTATGACATCACACAGTTCCTTCAGTTGTACTACATATGTTGCGGAGCGGCCGCAGTCGTACTGGCGCTAGAGGCATTGATTTTTCGTATACGCCAATGGACTTACAAAAAAGCCGGTGTTCGCCCACACCATGTGTGGGCACTGCACGCGCGAAGGAGTCGCGATAGGTGAAACGCCTGCAGATGCGAACGGTTTGTGCAAGAGTACATGGCACAGCACGTGAGAGACAATAAGGCCGTTGCACCAGATTTACTATGTCCCCTAGCGGAGGCCAGTGCAAGGCACAAAGCGGACACGAGGGTTGTGTCAGCGCTCGGCTGGGACATATGCTCTCAAGGATTGAACTCGAGTCTCGGCGTGCGCTGGCCAATGACTGCCGATGCAGCATATCCGTAATTTCGTGCCCCAGGAGCTGGGCCCCCAAAGGTGACGTAATAAAAAGACAGCACCGCGGCCTTGTTGTCTGGTTTCCTGTTTCCCACTCCCTTTCCCTTCTCGCCTTCCTTAATCCTTCTCGCACAAGTTCTAGTTCTAGTCGGCCTTCACACTGTTATACTCTGATTCTTCCAACTAGTAGTGTAGAATACTGAAAACCTGCGGGACGGTCTGATAAGACAGAGACACATTTAAAGGAAAGATAGCAAAGCTATAAACAAATTTTACTTCACTTTTTGAACATTAGTATGGTTAATTTTTGAAGCGAGGGTGGCCAAACTGCGGACTTCGAGCAGCATTCGGCTCTTTGAATGTGTGAAAATAGAGAAAGAATTGCAGTCAGTAAGCAAATAAATCATGAAATGAAAAAGAAATATTGCTGATATGTTTGGACTTTTGCGGTATGTGAATGATCCAACAAGAAATAATAGCATTTTAGACCTCTTGCTTTCTAGCTCTCCCTACCTCGTCAGCACCATTAACATTATCCCAGGTATTAGTGGTCATCACACTATTATAGCAAACATTTATGGTTTTCTTTTAAGAAAAAAGGGTCTAAACCCTCTCTCTATGCCCCTCGAGTGACCCTCTCTCTATGCCTCCCTTCAACCGTCACCTCGTCAAAGGCCGGCTGACACGTGCAGTCTCTGCAATGCAAAGGGAGGAGTCCCCCAACCGTGGCCCTCAGCGAGTAATCATGCTCCCGGAGCCTATCGTTAAGGCGATAGGCTCCGGCCTATCGCGAAATTATTGAGGCGTTTTATATTTCGTGCCTCGGAGAAAGATGTGTGAGTGAGCCGCCGGTTGCCTTATGTGATAAGGAGCTGTCCTTTTTGCGCCAGACCATGACTGGCATAAGTTAAGTCTAGTTAACCTATTTTGATGACACGTGCCTTGTGTGTAGCGTATTGTTTGATCACACACTGTGTTATCTGATACTGACGTATGTGTTTTCTTTCCTTTTCAAATAAAACATTTCAGTTGCGAGTACAGCTGTTGTCCTGTCGTTTCTGTTTCTTTCTTCGTCCTCGTTTTTTTGAAGCTGTTACACCCACCGTGTTAAAGAACATTGATGAAACGAAGGCAACTGGGCCGGATGGCATTTCCCCGCGCATACTAAAGCGTTGTGCTTATCCAATTTAGGTCTACCTTAATTTAATTTATTTTAAAACACTGGACACGGTTCTTTTGCCTAATTAGGGGAAGATCGCTCACGTCGTTCCTATTCATAAAGACGCATAAAAATGGTGTAAATTATAGTCCAAATGCATTAATGTCCATCTCATACAAAATCATCGAGCATATTTATATTCAAAGATAATCGGCTATTTGATAGCAAACAACTAATTTATTAAGGAGCAACACGGTTTTCGTAAGGAGTTTTATTTGTACTACGCAACTTGTTAAATTTCACCTTAGCCTAGCCTCTGATGTTGACCCAAGAAGGCAATAGATTCTGTATTACGGTCTCTTGCTCACTTTTTCTGAATAAACTTATGAATGTTAAACATAGATTCGACTGTACTTAGATTGATTGAAAATGATTTGCTTCAACGTCGCCAATCTGTAGTGTTAAACTTCAAAAATACGGATTACGTTGATGTAACATCAGGGGTTCCACAGTGCTCTGTCTTGTGTCCTCTTTTGTTTTTAATTCATGTTACTGATATCCCTTTTAGAATGTCCTCTTGTATTCGGTTGTTTGCCGATGATCGTGGTATGTACAAGAAAGTTGAAAGTTCAGATGGTGCCGCTCGATTGCAAGTGGATCTAGATCGTATCCATAGTTGGCAGCTCAATCTGAAAAATTGATTGAAATCCTAAGAAGAGGGTTCATGTTATTTAAAAAAAAGCGAATCCCAGTATTTTATAAATAATTCTCCAGTAACTAAGGAGCTTACATACAAGTATTTAGGTGTGACGTTGTCATCTGACATTTTGTGGAATACTCACATGGAAGCAATAATACTAAAGGCTGGCACGGCAGTGAATTTAATTCAGCATAGCTTGAAATGTTCACAACCAAAGTTAAAAACAACTGCTTATTTGACATATGTTAGACCCACTGTAGAGCACGCCTGTGCCGTCTGGTACCCAGTCCAAAAATCGTCATCAGATAAGCTGGAAAAAAATTCAAAACAGGGCGGCTAGGTTCGTTCTCGGAAAATATGGAAGGAAAGAAAGCTGCACAGAATTGAAAAAGTGTTAAACATGGGAACCACCTTCCGCTCGTCGAGAAAAATTGCAATTAAAATTTCTGTTCGCCATAGCCGAAAATAAAACTGGAGTAAATAGCGAGACTTACCTAAAACAACCCTGTTAGATAAATATAGTCGAAATGATCATTGTCTTAACATTAGAAAGTACCGCATTAGGACAAGCATGTTCGCCAATTCTTTCTTTGTTCGAACGATAGCACAATGGAATCGACTCACGCAAGAACAAGTGTGCTGTTTGATTGAAGATGTGTTTTTTCATCTCTGTAAACCTCCCTGCTGTAACGTAGCTGTGCCCTGCGGGATGATTATTAAATAAAGGAAGAATAAAGAATAAAATGCATCATCTGGAATATTCGTGATGATAACCACGCAGCTTTACGGATATTTATGGTCATGTGACTCGTTGACCCGGTGAATTGTTTCTAGGGGTTTGCGCTGTCGATATGAGAGTGATGTAGAACGGATTCAAATACTGATACAGTCACTTTATGCAGTCAACATGAACAGAGATGTTTCGAATCCAAGATTAAGCGACGAGCAATTTCATCGTTCCCCGTCTGTCATCAAAGGTCGACATTCCCAAGGACCATAAGAAAACCTGAAGCGCACTACTTGACCACAATGTTCTTATAAATGACACCAATATACTTGCCGAAGCTACTACCGTCTTCTTCAATCTGTAAGTACTTCCTCTCGGCGCTGCCATATTTCTGTGGACCTGTGTGACAGTGAAGACTCGCTGCCTCAGAACTAGCAAATTCCATTGGGCGCCACCGCATCCGAGTCAGGTTTCGCGCAGTGCGGTGCTCTAGAAGGGGAGTAGCGGCATGAGCGAGGCCATCGTCGATGGGAGGCGCTGTTACAAAAAACAGCGGATGTCCGCATCAGGCGCTGCTGTCGTACTTGTGGCATAAGTCGAGGGAAGAATAAAGTTTTTCTTATTTTTTCCTTTCAATCCGTAGGGCGGAGATGTACCACCGTCACACGGATGGAAACTCTCGTGTACTTCTGTGGAGAATATTAAATGAATGCTCGCGATTAGCAGCGATATGAGGTTCTCCATCAATTCCGAACTTAATTGGACATCAGTGAACTTTCGCAAGTAAAAGCTTTGACTATGTGATGTGCAAGGCGCCGCCCAATTAAAATGCTTATTCGTGTCCACCCGTTCATTCGTTCATACGGAAGATAAAAACAGTTCTAATGCACGCTAGAGGTTCAACTGGTTCTTGTCTCTACCGGACTTCCGACTTCAAATTGAAACAGACCGCAACCAGTCTACTCTTGCAATGTCTCTGAGCATTTATATTGAAAAAAACAAACAAACAAAACACATGTACATATTGTTTCTTTACCGGAGAATAAGAGGAAGCATCTTTGTTACTTGAGTCGCAGTGAATAGTAGGTGACTTTATTAACATTATATGAGCGTAGTTTGTTTAGTTGCACACTTTATTTTTCTGATCAGAGAGCGATGTCTAACTTTCGCACTATTCCGGGCCCAATTTTATGTTCTTCGGCGGGTGTCTAAAGACAAGCAACGAATCTAAGCAAGAATAACAACTGAAATGAAAAGAATGTTGGGCTTGTTCAAGGTGAGCAAATATCCTGATGACGCCAACATTGATAATCTTGAAGATTTATATGCCACTAAAATGACCATAATTTACCAGCGGTTAAAAACACGTAAACTATAAAAGTATACGGACTCTAAAATACATTTGTCTTTTTATTATTGTGCGGCTTTTATCGCGTGATAACAGTTTTTTTTTACTTTCTTTCATTTTCAGAGTTTTCAGGCAAGCAGATATGATGTTTTGAACAAAAGTATCTTTGCTCCTGTGCGTGGCCAGAGAGAAGAAAGCTAGTATTATGTATTGGAAATCGGAATAATTACTCGATTTTACGTGATTTTGATGGCTATATATTCACAGGTAGTTACCGATCCAGTTTCAGTGCGTAGTTCTTGACGACTTTCTAGATTTTCTAGATACCCTTCGGTACTTTTGCACGTCATCCACACTGCAGAAAAGCGCCGATTCCGTGTTCTGGCTTACAGGATGGGACAGTGAGCATAAATGCACGTATAAAGCAATTTTTGCACGGTGTTTAATATCAAGAATTTTAAATATAAAAACTGTAACTGTCCAATGTTTTCATCTACGGGACTTATAAATGCTGCGAGCTATATATTCCATAAGAATATTTTGTAATAATTGCTCTTATAATCATAAAAATAATCCATCGAGAATGGAACAAGGGGGACAAAGGACAAACACAAATCTCCAAAGACAGCTAGATGACTGGTGTGCGACCGAAAAAATCCGTTTGGTCCTGGTATCGAACCAGGGACCTCTCCATTTCCTGTGGAGCGTCCTTCGTCCCCCTTGTTCCCTTTCTCCAGGGATTACTTTCAGACATTCTTGTCCAGCTCGCTTGCACCTTTGCATTTAATTGCATTATCAATCATTAACCTTAAAAATGCAAGCCGTTCACCCTTGTTGGTGTTAGACTGGTGGCAGCTGATAACACTTGTTTGTTCTACTGACGTCTAACTCCTGGTTAGCTCAGTTGGCAGAGCGCTCCACTAGAAATGGAGAGGTCCCTGGTTCGATACCAGGACCTGGCGGATTTTTTCGGTCGCGCACCAGTCACCTATCTGTGTTGGGAGATTTGTGTTAGTCCTTTGTCCCCATAGTTACATTTCTCCAGGGATTATTTTCATCATTTTTGTCCAGCTCGCTTGCACCTTTGCAATTATTTGTATTATCAATCTTATAATTAAACTTAGAAAGAAAAGTCCCCACCTTTTCCTTAGAAATGCGTTACCGAAATGCAATTTCAGACTGGTTGCCGTCTGCTTATATATGAAACCGCAGACTAGCGCCACCTGTACATGTAGCGTACATTATAATACTGTTCGAATTTCTAGTGTCTCTTCTAAACTATCTTACTCAACTTCAGGTGTCACCCAGGGGTCTATTCTTGGGCCTCTTCTGTTTCTGATATTTGTTAATGATATAGCCTCATGTGTCAAAAAAGCTGAACTCCTACTGTTTGCGGATGATATTAAGATTTTTATGCGCGTTGCTACTCCTCTTGATTGTAATGCTCTTCAGCACGAAGTGAATAACACACTGCAATGGTCTTTGGCGAATAATTTGCTCCTAAATCCTACCAAAAACAAAGGTTCTCTCATTGAGCAGACGACACACTGTTATGCATTTCACTTACTCTTTGGGAGGAACTCCAATCGAACGCGTGACTGTGATGAAAGATCTCGGTGTGTGCCTTGATAGCGCGTTGTCATTCAATGCTCATGTTTCTTTTATTGTTGGCCGTGCGATGGAAACTCTTGGTATCATATCTCGTATAACTAAAAAGTTCAGACGCCCTGCTTGTATGATTTGTTTATTTTGTGCTTTAGTTCGTTCACGGCTTGAATTTGTCTTTGTTGTTTGGAATTCTCTAACACGTACACAGTCTTTCAGCATTGAATCAGTGCAAAGAAGAATGATACGCATTTTATATGATAGACACTTTCATTGTCGCTTTTATTATGATTATGAATTTCCTCTTAAGAGCGTTTTACTTAAGTCTTTGTCAAATAGAAGATTCGAGCGTGATCTGATTTTTTTTGCACAGGGTGGTAAATGGTTGGACGAATGCTAACCAACTTCTGAATTCTGTCGATTTTCATGTTCCTTGTCGCGTTACCAGAAATTTTACTGTCTTTTATATTCAATTCATGTCTAAACTCTCACCACTGTCCCGTATGCAAATTTCATTTAATAGAATCGCCTCCTCTAGCTTGGACATCTTCACAGATCTCCCAGTTTTTCGCCGGAACTTGGCAAGTCTAGCTGAAAGTTGAAACTCTATTACATTTTGTGTGAAGTGTGCGACCTATTTGTAGTCATGCTAATTTGTACATTTGAAGCTGTACGTGTGTTGTGTTTCTTCTTTTTGTCTTGTGTGCGCCAATGTGAAGACCCGCGTGGTTGTTTTTGGGGAACATTACATAAACTATATTATTATTATTATTAATATATATATTATTATTAATAATAATTATTATTATAACACTATGAAGTAAATTGTGACGTAAACTGCTGCAGTGGCTGCTTTGGCTGCCTCCTATCGTATTTGCGGTCGCCGGCTGCTCCTTGGTGGAGGCCGTTAGTCCCAAAGTTTTCAATTTGCGTGCCGTAAAAGCGCGTGAAGCTCTCAGCGCGATCTCTATGCACTGATGTTAAGGTTTTGTAAAATGGAAAAGAAGAAGGCAGATATGTACTGCCTTGCACTGCTTTGCACCAAAGCGCAAACTACTGAAGTGATGGCAGTTTCCGTTACCACTTGTTTGCATTCTATTGTTAAATAACTCAATCGTTCCATACTGCTGAAACATGAAGCGGATAATACCTGAAGCCTAGTCGTTCAACGCTGGTGTGTTATGTAACCTAGGCTGAAACCATTTTCGCACTTCCGAGAATATTGAAAAAATAAGCGTAACGTTGTCGCAAAATTAACATGACTACTGTACTTTTATACATGCTGGAATTCTAGTGTGGACAGATCCTTTGGACATGGAATAGATATTTGCATTACACGGGCCAGGTTACATAACACATGCATCAAATGGGGCGGTATATTTTTGACACGGACTATTTTCACCTCAGTTGGGATGTCTGCAAATATATATCAGCTTCGTCCAAAAACAACTTTCCAAGAGTACAGAAACATGTTCCCATTGATTCAATTCTCAATTGTTGCGTCCAATATGCATTTCCATGGTTCTGACAGACATGTGTCTAATTGGTTCCTTTTGCTCTAATAGACATGAACAATTGGTTTAGACATTCCTATTGAACGATTAGAGGATTCCACTAGTCAAGGAGATATTCCTATTTGGCCAACTAAACTTTTCGTTTGAATGATAAAAATTCCTAATGGTCCGATAAAGTCCCTATGGGACCTGTCTAACCTCCGATGAGACCAATAGGAATGCCTATTGAACGGATGAAAATTTCTAAGAGGCCCAATAGGCATTCCTATGGGACCGATACACACTCCTTAGGGGCCGACACACATTCCTATGGGACCAATGGAAATTCCTAGGTGACCGATACCGAATCTTTATGGGACCAATAGAAATTTCATATCGGACCAAATAAAATTCATGTCAGCCCGATAGAAATCTCCATCGGTCCGATACAAATCTCCATCAGAATTTTTGCTAGGAAATTTAGTCACTATCAGCCCTACAGGTATTTTGTTTGTCAAACGTCTGCTTCTTGTTGCTTCATTGGGCGAACAACCGACCGCATCCTCACAGGAGTTTCAAAGTTGAGTCCAACGTTGCCGCAGGAACTTTTAGGGAAACGCAATAAATTCGACCTCGCTACCGCACAAAAGTTACTATGAAGTCTTCCTCATGTCATCATATGTCTCCGACTCGGAATTGTATGCTGATTGGAGATTAAGTTTTCGCAAACGCTGAGACGGGCTAGCTACGGGAGGCCCTAACAAGTGTCCCCAGCTCCTCGTTAAGCCTCTTTGGACGAGCTTTTACCGACGCCCAAGATCTGTGTCTGAACGGTGTGTTTGAAATTGTCTCGGCATACTCAGTCAGGAAGAAAGCAAACACATAGTAAATTTCATGGCCATTAGAAACCGTCAAATGCGCTTCAAATCATTTAGTTCCTTATGCGCATCACGTAGGGGTTTATGCACGTATACGTGCCTTCTGACGAACGGTACGACATTCTGCAGGATAACTTCGTGAGCATTACGCAATATTGAATTTTAGTCAGAATGCAAGAGGGTGGGGACTTTATTCGCGCAGTGCTGCGGGTCCCTACAGTTAAGAGTTAAGAAGTGTGTTAGATTTTAGATTTTCAATGGCGTCTCCAAGTTTTATCTCGCTGTACTCAGGCCTATTAACAAAAATAATCATTGCAAAAAGGTATATTTTGTCAATGGACGCACAAAGCAAGTAACAAACTTCCTGACCAGCAACACTAATGTAAAGGTGCGAGCTCGTTGTGTACGCTGCACTTATTGGTTGTTACAGCGTGTTGATTCGCACACAATCGACATCCAGAAGCTTTGCAGCGTCGAGATTCCCAGCACTGGCTCGTTTACACACCTCAAAACGCCAACAGAAAGGTTCCAGTACAAAAATACAACAAGCATGTGTAAGGACGAACTTTACGCATGGTTTGGTTTTTTGTGCTAACGCTTTTGGCGTCTGACCATTTAGGTTCGCTTATACCCCTGTCAGACGGGCATCTCGAATGACATTTACCCTGAATGACATTCAGTGTAAATGTCATTTAGGCAGTGTCACACGGGAACTTAAATGACATTTGACTTAAATGACATTCGAGCTCAACTGAGTTCTCCCAAACTCATTTACGGCTCAGTAAATGTGTAGTCTCGTCAACAGCGGTCAAGCGCAAGTTCTGCGAATTGAAATAAAACATTGTAAATAATGTAAATACAATTGAAAACAATGCTTGTAGCAATTATTTTTAGAAAAAAGTGCTTATAACGTGTATATCGCACACCTTTTTGCGATATATTTGTTTAATATACTGCGGTCTCAGTTGCGCGTCAGGAACGCGATCCCATCGCTCCGGCAGTTCCAGGCCATCGCACTACGATCTTTGTCGCCAGCAGGCTCCATCGCTACCAAGGTCACTGGTCTTCGGCTTGAATCAATCGCAGGACGTAAACGTCAACGGGGTATACGAATCCGGCGAAGAACGAAAGAGCGCGAGAACAACGATGAACAAGATGCACGGAGTTCGAAGCAGGCGAGCTAAGCGGCGAACGGCCACGGCTACGGATCAGTTTGGATTGGTGACGTCGTGTCATAGTTGCCGCAAAACACCTTGTCTCCGTCAGAACGTGTACTTTGTTTTCATCACCGTGTTTGAATTCAATGTTCTAAGAATTCATTACATTTTATTTACTTAGTAAACAATAAAAATGAACACTAGTTTGCCGAGGTTAACAACAGACTGCTATCGTGATAGACATCACCTAAATGACATTTGAGTTGTCCGTCTGACACGACAAGACTTAAATGTCATTTGAAAATCCTAAAGGCCTTTAGCGTAAATGACATTCAAGGTGCCCAGTCTGACGAGGGGTATTAGAGACCCAAAACGATGCGCTCGGGACCAGGAAACATGAGATAACGGCCGTTTTTTAGCTACCCAAACAAGTTGCATTTTCTGACTACCCGGACTTTAGTCTTCATCGTATACTATTTATTTTCTCGAAATTCAATATAGAAATTGAGGGAAACCTAAATGAAGATGATGCCGAAACCAGCATTCAAATTTCCGCACTTTCTCCAGTGGTGTGACAACACAAATGGTGAGACTTTCAGGTCGTGCACATAATTTTAAACAAAGTATGTCGAGCGCTTCTTTCGTGCTTTTCAGTAAATAAGCTACCGAGCGTTCTTTTCCCCACCATTCAACGTCTTGAAATCGCTTGGGAACATGGCTTACTGCCAACCTTGTGCCATTTCTGTCGCCACACTTCATTGTTGCCAGTAAGGGCTCCCGGTTTGAGAAACACGATGAAAACGAAATTCGAAAATTCAATGACTCTGCGAAGTGTTTTTCTTTTCGTACAATACTTCAGAAACTGGAAGAGCCGGGCCTATATAGCTGTGTTCAGCTATTTTTGAGGCATATCAGCGACCATGAAAGAATCGCCGGAGTACCCTTTAATAGTCCACGCCTTGTGGATGATCTCTTGTCGACGTGTCGGTCGAAACCGAAACCATGCCACTCTCCGCCCTGGCCAACTTGTTCCCAGATTGCAACGCACCCAGTGTTGCCTGCAGGGATATCACGGTTAAATAGTTCAATACAGTCTTCTACGTCTTCAAACACCATACCTCGTAAGTGCGAGTGCGATGGGTATTCAAACAATGGTGGTAGCGGACGCGGTTTGCTGCTAAGGATTTGTCATCGTTGGCTTAGTCCGCTCGGTTTCTCTGGCATGACACCGAATGCCGGTGGTGCTTCCTGGTAGA
Organism: Ixodes ricinus; assembly: GCA_037355805.1. NCBI lineage: Eukaryota > Metazoa > Arthropoda > Arachnida > Ixodida > Ixodidae > Ixodes > Ixodes ricinus. Next base: position 35,614 of record JAZHYW010010743.1, on the reverse strand, counting down.
AGCGACTAACTCGGATTTCAGGTTCTTTTTTTTCACACTCTCAAGGCTTGGAGGCTCTACAGAAAGGAGTGGGTGATACAGATGAAATCGTTGGCAAACTTCTTGTCAAAACAGATGTTCGTATGACATGAAGGCGTGTCAACCTTACACTGGTGATCCTTGCAAAGTGGCACATATGACGCATGAAAAAGCAGTTGATCTTCTGGAATTGAGTTAGTATAATAGATTTTATGGAAAAGACAAAGACGAAGGTATTTACGGTGTAAAGCGAGGTCAGGTAAGTCCAAAGTTGTCTTCATTGATGATACTCTAGCAGTAAGAGAATAATTAGAAAGGAAAAAAACGGGCGGCTTGGTTCTGTACTGATTCGAAATTGTGTGATAATGTTACATGTCCCGGATCCCAGACGGAACAGGCGTATCTCGACTTTTGGTCGGACTAAGGTTTTATATAATTGCAGTTTGGTTTGACCGGAACATTTATTTTTTTGTGTTCCTGTAAGTTGGTTTATTTACATATGTTGTCATTTTTGTTGTGGGATGTATATGTGTGTGGTGTGTGAGATTGAGTATTTTGGATTTTGCGTGTGTTCTACTCCCTTTGTTTTCGTATCCAGGTACCTACGAGTCCTCTCTTTTTATGTCTCTGTTGTGGAGTCACAGATTTATTTTTGCACGGCTGCATGTTTTAGGAAGTTGCACTTCTGGAAAATGTGTGTTTGATAATTGTTTTTATGTTTTTCGTGGATTCTATGTCTGAGGTTTCTTATCCAGGCATCTTTCTGCTTTGTTTCTTGTATAGTATTGTTGTACAGTCCCAGATTTTTTTTTACTTCTACATATTTCGGTAAGTCCGTTCCTTTAGGTGTGTTGTCACTACCTTTGTGAAATAAGTGTTTGGTTGTATGTGACTGATGCTTTTGGATTTTGTGTGTTTTAATTCTGACTTTTCCTCTACATGCATCTATGAGTCCTGTGTTTTGTGTATATAATGCTGTGTTTTGTGTATATAATATAAGGTCTCCCGGATCGAGAGATGAATGTTCAGACACAGATCCATCGTCGTCCTTGATAAATTCTCGGTAAAAAGAAGATTGGGAAAAACCATCACTCGAACTTGAGCCTTCGTCGTATTTGATTAAATTAGCCAGAATATCTTTTTCATCCGTCATTTTTTCCGAATCTCATATAAATTAATTGTAAATTATTTTAACTCAATTTCAGTTATTTTATTGTTCGTAGTCGCATGCGTCCGACCCAACCCCCTGAAATAACTGTGACGAAGAAGTTCTCCCAGACGTCTTTCGTCGCCGTGTACTCTTCTTTCTTTCTCGTTGGTTTCGGTGTGCCTGAAGAAAAAAATAATAAGCATCCAGCAGTCATTCACTCACTCAAAATACTTACACAAGTCAACGTCGTCGTAGCCCATGTATTCTGCTTCTTCTATCGCCTGGTCGGTAGTAGGTAGATCACAATCTGTACAATAAAATTACATTAAGTTATATTATAGCCTATCGTTAATTATAAATTCAACTCACGTATAATAACATCTTGTAAAGTCATTGGAGTCTTACTCCACGATTCGTCTTGCAGGGGAGTACCAGGGCAGTCGTCATGATTGGAATCATTCGTTGCACTATTATGCTGACTGCTCACGTTCTTTTCCCCATTAGTCACGAAATCTGTATGATACTCTTCGTTGTATACGCCATCATGAACCAAGTTGGTTTCGTTGTTAGCAAGAGCGTGTACGCTCTCGTAGTTTTGACAGTAGCCGTGCTCTACCGCTTCTCGATTGTCTCCACACCCTACATCATCTTTTTCGCCTGTGGCTTTATATTGTCCAATCTGGGCAATAAGAGTCTGTTCTTCGTGGCGGTAACTTATTGTATTGTAAACACCATTATCGATCGATTCATGTATCCCTTCAACTTGTTGTTGGGTGAACAGGCGCTCGTCGATAGGATAACCTGCATAACGAAAACATTATTAGGACAATAATTCGATTACAAAAATAATAATTGTACTATACCATCCGTTTGCGACTCTGTCTGCCGTGAGACTGTAAAAAATATATAAAAATGTATTAATAAAAGGACTAAATTTAAAAACAAAAAATAATTCACTAACAGTGCGATGACCATGCTGCATGCGTCTATCCGTCTCGTTGCCCTTCAGTTTGCGCCGTTGCCACCGGCGTCATCACCTTCTCGTCCTCTCCCCAGGGATTTGCGGAATCATTTAGAGATTCAATTTGTTTCACCGTGGTGACATCGACGTTTTCGGCACTACTTTCATTGCCTTTGAACTTATGACTGGATGGAACAATGTTTGACAACACATTCAAAGTGTTGAACACTGCACTAAGACATTGCTTCGACCACATTTGCAAGAGCGATTCAGTCATATCGACCTTTGTTGTGTCGAAGACTCGAAACAGAGTTCCTACAATTTCAATGAAAGTTTTAGGATTTAGAAACTTGTTGGCAAAAACTTCCTCTTGACCCGATTCGCAAAAGTTAGTCAAGTGAAACACAAAAAGCTTTTTCGTGCTTCGTCCACCAGTCTTAGGTGCGGGCGCAGTAAGTCTGTTAACGCTGTAGAAACCGAGAGTGACTTTTTTCCCTCGTTTTTGTTTCGGATATTTTCCGTCTGAATACCGAAATTTACATCCTTGATGCAAGCCATGTTTTGACGTATCAAAAATAGCGGAGCATTCGTATCTAACTTTGCGTTGAACGGTTCAAGAATGGCTCTCATCAAAATGTAGAAACGGTTCATCACTCTCGTTCATGCATTCTATTATGAAAGTCACGTCCATTGGATCTGTGTTCTTAATTACGTAAAAAATCATGTAGAAAAAAAAGAGTCTCGAGCTTAGACGTTTCTTCTTGGTTACCGTTATTCATGGAAGAAAAAACAAGTTGGACAGGAATTCGTTTACGACATTCCAACTAGAGAACCCTTCCACTTTTTCCACGCCTAACGAATAGGCTTCCGGCGTCTTTACGATGGATGGATAACGGCACAAATCATCGATTACTTTTTTCTTTTTCAACATTTGACTCTTCTGACGAATGGAATACTTCACGATGCTGTCCCACAATTCGTAATCACATACGAATTGTGGAAGGGAACTGAGGTTTACGATCGTTTTAACAATGCGATTTACCATCGCATCGCGTTTGTTTGGGGCAGTAGACGTGAGTGCAGCATAGATACTACTCCTCACTTCACAAGACGTTAATGCAGGCAAAATAAAAATCTCAAAAGAGCCATCTGACCAATGGTTCCTCTAGCACCTTTATTAATGGTGTATGAATACGGGTAGTACAAAGGAGTCGTGAATCCATTAAACATGTTAAATTGTACTAGGCAATTACTATTCTGTTGAGTCAGCTGTCGCAGTACGAATGGTTGAATGGTGTTTTGTCTTCGCGATACGACGTTATCGCCAGCTTTTGATAGTACGGGTTGCTTCTTTTGGACGTTTTTGTCAACGGAATGAAGAGCTCGATATCCTCGAGTTTGTCAATGCTCGTTTTGAGTAAGCGAATCAGGTCGAGAGCTACCATCCGTTCGTTAATTTCCTTGATCACTTGGTATTTCATGTACGGAAGATAATCGGTCAAATCTACAACGTCAGTCGAATGAACGGTATAGAATACCGTCATGTGGATGAGAAGAATAATCAAGTTCGCAGGCAATGAAAGTTTAAATGTCAAAAAATCCCAATCGTCAGACGATGGCTCGTCGTAAATTGGAATGATGTTTGACATGTGCTGATTGCTTTTAGTTACGATTCTTTTAGCAGTCATCATTTGGTGCACCATTTTCTGATCGAGATCTTCGTCGGAAATATTTACCTTTCGTTTTTTCCGCTGGTTGCGAGTAGGACGAGAAGACGACGACGCAGCTTGTGGTGGCAACGATGAAGGCAAGTCATCCATCACCGCATCGAGTTTTCTTTTACGCTTCTCACGCTTGGGGAACCCCATACGAAGACAAAGGTTTGAGTTTTGCTGAGCCGGCGGCTCGGCAACTTTAGATGCTCTGGAATAAATAGATGCAGCTTATATACCCTTCCAGAAAATACATATTTTCGTAAACTGTGCGGTACAGCAAAACTACCTCCTCACTGTCGAACCCTCACTACTTTCCACATTTCCATTTCCACCCCGACTACTTTTATTTATCTTTTTCTCAGACATCCGTTCGTCGTCCTTTCTGAGATAAGGCCGCTCTTTGTGCGTTCTTGGGCGCTCGAGAGGTTGCAGTGAGGTGAAGGTCAAGTTTCTGGAGAGGATGGAAACGAGCGAGTGTTCTATACGCTGAGGTGAATAATTTATGCTAGTTTAGAAAAAGAGAAAGATCGGTTGTTTTCTTGACATTTTTATTATCCTAGTAGCATGGTCGAATGATACACAGCATCTATTCCAGGTCTATCCGAAATTTTTTTTTCAACATGCATTTTAACAAATCAACCACATTCTGTGGAAATTCTTGAACTTTAGAGTTAAACAATGGAAGAGCATCTATGCTGTCGAAATACTTGATGTCTTTGACCGACTTGAATGGGCTTTCGTGTAACAATAGTTTTAACAGTATAACTCCGAGCGTCCAAACTACTGTCGTTTCTGGATAGTACATTTTATCACGATGCCATTCTGGTGGTGCGTATAGCGGTGTACCCGCATACGTTCTTCGTCGGCGTTTGGAACAGTCGATTGCAAAATCGAAATCTAAAACTTTGATGGACATGGTTTCTTTGTTTATTAAAATATTTTCTTCTTTTAAATCACAGTGAACTATTCCACATCGCATCCAACAATCGTAAATTATTTGTACCAATCGTTTGAATATGTGCAATACTTGGTTTTGACTTAGTCGATGCGTCTTTAGATAATTATATAGCGAAATTGTTTTGATGGATCGTTCCATAACTAATACATATCCTTTGTCTAATTTAAACCAGTCGTATAATTTGATCGTGCCGTTGATATCCTTGACTCTCATTAACATGTGTATTTCCATAGGTATCTTTAATCCGGCATTTTTTGTAGAATGCCACCTCCATATGTCGGTACAGTGAACGTATTTAACAGCAATAGGCGTGTTGTCGCTCAAACGCACGCCGGCATAGACGATCCCAAATCCGCCTTCTCCAAGTTTGCTCGTAATAGAGACGTCGTAACCGCGGTGCAATAATGCGTACTCAAATGCGGTTGACATTTATTCCTTTTGATGAAAGAGTTCATATGCGCAAGCTATATTTTTTGAAACAAATAAATCTTGTAAATGAGTTTTTTCCGTGACGTTTTCATTGATTTTTCTTTCAATTATAACATTTTGGAGTTGGGCTTGATTTAACAATTTGTTCACATCACCGCCAGTATTTCCCATAGAGTATATTATTCTAATTTGATAATGAATACCTATCACGTTTGGTAAAAGTGACATTTATTCTTCTTCTGGATAATTAACTGTACTCACTATATTTGTTAAGAACCAATTTATAACATCTACACCAATTTTTACGTCGTCTGGGTTTATTTATTCATCAAGTACTATCTCGCTAAAAAAAATGTTGACTATCGACAGAATGGTATCTCTGAGACCGGATGCGATTTGTGCGATTCTAAGTTTGAGATCTTCGGTTAAATGATAAGCAAATTCGTCTTGGGGTCGTGCGACAGACATTAAGTTTTGTTTTCCAAAAAAATATAATAATATGGATTTGAAGTACGTTCTTATTGGGAGGGGCGCAACGGCAAACGTATTCAGAGTTTGGATAGAAAAAGACAATAGTATAATTCTAAAGGTGAGCAAGAAATCTCCGACAGTAGTTTATGCCGAATACGCAATTTTAAAAACAATTTCCAAGCGAGTACGTTCCGGTATTCCCATTTGTTTAAAGAAGTGGAGACAAAAAAATTTTAATTGTCTCGCGTTCGTAGACACAAATAGCAGGTGTTTGCATCAAGTACTACGAGATTCCAAGGTAAATAATTTGGACATTCGAGATATTTTTAAGCAAGTTGTTAATGTTCTATACAATGTAGTCAAAGAGTATAACGTTTATCACTGTGACATAAAATCTCAAAACATTGTAATCAACGAAGAAAAAATGAAATGTACGGTAATCGATTGGTCGGACGTCCATTTAAGTAATAAACGTGTAACCTCTTTTAAAAGTACTCTACATTACGCTTCCCAGAAGCCGTGGCTTTGTACTTTGGACAGCGAAACTCGTACGATGCCGAGTTACACATGACCTGGAGTTTGGGGATTTTATTGTACGAACTGTATTTTGTTGATCTACCTTTTTTAGACTTCGACGAGGAAGATTTAATAGCTGTTGGATTGAATGATTCCGAAGCTATTGACCGTATGGAAAAACACCTCGTCAAAAAACTTTATGAAGCGCCGGGTGATATTGCAACTCTCATGTGGAACTGCCTTAGCCCCAAATGTAGGTATAGGTACACTCTACGTATACAAGTATATTAACAAGCTTTGATGTTGTCTAGACAGGCGTATTACCATAAAAAGATTAGGCCGTCCTACGTCCTTGACCGGCTCCAGTGACCGTGGCACCTTTGCGCGTTTTACGACGCGCGCAGACAGTTTTTACGACGCGCGCAGACAGTTTTTACGACGCGATATTTGCATACGGCGGCGCCCAGACCTTGTTAGATTATTTTTATTACATATTCAGGGGGCTGTAATCTCTTTTTCGGAACGCGTGGAGCTGGGTATGAGGCATTCAAAAGAGATTAGACCGTAATAAAGAATTTACGCAATAGTGCATACTTTTCGTTTGTGTCCGCCTCACTAAACCGCCGTCTACGTCGACAAAAAAGTCAATGTCGTTGGCGTGGATCTGCATTCCTTTATCGAAATCCACACATTTTTTTGTGATGTCAGCCTTATCGTTGATGTAATACGGAATGCCAAAGGTCGCGAAAAACTGACTACAAACGTACTCGACAGCACCACCAACATTACACACTGGTGGATAAACAAATTCTTCGTGATCCGCATCCAATATGGAAAAAGTTTCTTTAACGGACAGGCCATCTAATGTAAACTGTACCAAACGACGCCAGTATCCACCCTCTCCTGTACACACGATGGACCGTACCATGTTTTCTATCGAGCTGCACGACATGATAAACTGTTGAACGGGTCGAAGACCGTCCCACAGATTATCTGATAACCAGGCACACGATACGTCGCCTCCAATGCTGCTATCGTCTCCACCAAAAACACACACTCCGACGTCTTTACACATCTTCGCAAAGTTTCTCGCGTAGAAATTAACGACGGACGGACCGATGCAGCCGATGGCCTGTAGCACGTGCACGGGCGTCGCTTTGGCTCCCGAATTCACCATGACGGAAAGCGTGTCTCGTTCTCCCAAAATATTCATCACCGTACTCGTAACCTTTTGCCAGTATTCGACCATCGCCTTGGTTTCCTTAATATTGTTAGGCACGACTCCAAAGCGTTCTTTAAACAGGGTCGAACATCTCGATATTTCTTTGGCCGATATGTTGAATCCGTACCGAGTCATGAAGTCGTCGCAGAAGCGAGTGATGCGACATGGGTTGGCAAGAAAGCGTTCCTCCTCTCCCTTACACGCGCGTATGGCGAAGAGATCGAAAGCGAGAACCGTTTTCTTAGTCCAAGGCCAAGGTCCGAAGGCTTCTTTGACGAGATCGATTGTCCAATTGAATTGGGGGGCGCGTCTCCGAAAACCCACATGTATGTGATAAAGAGAAAGAAATCTCTATACGTTCTTATTTGTTGTATAGTATATAGTTCTTGATCGTTCTGGGAATGTTTCTTTTTCAGGTAATCGACGAACCACCACTCTAAAATGTCGTCCGGCCACGAAGTGAGAACAAAAAGCGCCATAACCGTGTTGTAAGAACATTTTACTATGTTTGTTCCGTTTAATTCCGAAAACATGAGTACAGAAAGAGAATTTAAAATCGCGTCGGGTTCGCACGTAGAGTATACAAAGTGTCAGTCACGTAGAGAGTCATTTCGTCGCCGTCGTAATCCTGATTGAATGAACCGGTAAGTTCGTGATGAACGCCCAAAACCAACATGCTCCTATCGTAAGGAACGGTCTGAACCAACTGCATTCCGGACGAATAAAGTGTGGGTTGTCTGCATAAAAACGCATTTATTTTTTACGTACTCTTGAACTTTGGGCGAAACCCTGACTTGCCACAGTGTGACGTCAGTGTCGCATACTATGACGCCGCGCACGGTGTACATGGGTCTCGTGCCACCAAACATTTGTCTAAACAAACCTTTCTTGTGAGCTAAAACGTCCAACATGGACATGTGTATTCTACCTCCCGAAAAACGCTCGTTACGGAACCGTTTCCTCGGCTACAAACGACGTCACGTGCGTATATCGCCTGACGGAACGGGTGCATTGTTGTTTGTCGACATCGCTCATGTACATGGTATTCGATATGGAAGAATTTATCTCGCTCGAAGCCATTGGCGGCTGCCGTTACAGTCGTCGCTATGGACGATGTTGAAGACGACGACAACGCAGACGACGCATTTAAATCGTTGCGGACTTTCCGATCGCCATGTTGTAAATCATGGTCACGATGCGCGTTTGAACTTCGGGTGGAAGAAAAGGTTCTCCCGTAATTGAATCTTTTCGGAACGGTAGAAATCAACTTGTTAACTATTGGATAATATTCGCAAAGACGGTACACTGTCCTTGACGACTGTGTCTGCGCATGAAACGCTAGAAGACGATACGGTAGACATGTTAGACGTGGTCGACGATTGTACACCGTCCGAGTGGTGCGTGTAACTTATCTGGGAGTGAATTAGTTGTTGTAAATTTTGTCCTTCATGAATTCTAATCGCGCGCAAGGTGGTCGCACTATCAAATAATGCGAAGTGTAGTGACGAAATTTGTGTGGGAAATTTTGCTCGAAAAGACCAACTGTCGCGTGAGAGGCCACGTCTTTCGTTTTCAACATGGATTGCACCTTGTCAACGTACAATGGTAAGATGTAACGAAATCCCAAGTCAACGACCGCGGTGTGACCCGGGCACCTCGTATGATTCTGCTGACAGATTTCGCAAATGTCTGTGGGCGAATCGTACATGTTGAGTCCGAAATATGCGGAGTCGTACAGGCGAGCCAGAATTGCATTGTTTCCCAATCGCGTTTTCGCCTGTGAGTTCTCTTACATCGAACATGACCTTCAAAGTACCGTCCGCGATACTGCGATCTATTATTTCGTCTGTCAAAACAAATAAAGACACGTGGGTGGATTGCATTTTCGGTACAGAATTATTTCTTTGGGTTTTATTCATCACAGTTTATTCTTTGTAACAAATTATACGATGGTGGAGGAGGAGGAGGCGGCGGCGGCGGCGACGACGGCGGAGGAGGAGGAGTCTTCATCAGTAGATGTGATGGAGGACGAGACGGAGGTGGAGGTGGTAGTACGTCCGATGGAATCACCGGCATCGTCATAGGTTCCGATTAAGCCAGCGTAGGTTGCATACATCGTATGCACAAAAAGTAGCAATAAACACAGGACGGAGCACAATGCTCAATAGCATCGTAGACGCATATTGCCAGTCTGTGGCACATGGTCAGAGAGTATAGGTACGCGACGCACGCATTCTTTCTTCAGAGCATAGGGAAAGACGCTCTTGGTGTCGACTGCACTTTTCCATATTTGTGTTGTAATGCCATGCATCAGTTTCCATGACCACGCAGGTCACGAACGTACAGTATACGAGAATGTAAAATGTAAAATATAAGATTCATAAAGTTTAGCACGAGATTGACGTAAAAGTAGAACTGCAGCAACTGGTTCGCTTCTTTATTATGTAATGGCACGCTTAACGCACTTACAACTATGAAGAAAATATATGTAAAAATGTCAGCGCCATGACAGTGGATTGTGACATTGCTTCGACGTACGCGATTTCCAAATCTCTTTCCAACATCATGGATAATGTGTCGATAGACGAAATTGAAAATATAAATGGAGCCACAGCACCGCCATCAGTGTGCAGTGCACGCATAATCCGAATAACGTAGTGACGTGGTCATACTGTCTAGCGAATAAAATTGAACGTAGGCGAGGCTTCACTTTTATATACTCTTATAAAAGAAAACACAGTAACATAGAATGAGGAGACAAGAACGACAATGGAAACGACTGCTAAAAAGAAGAAAAAGGTCTGCTTTAACAATTTCGTTGTCGTCGCATCAACCTGGCTCGACTGTGGACAGGCGAGGATGTTGGGTGATCGACCGAGTCCGTTTTGAGAGGCGTATATCGGGAGACGGAGGAGGTGCTCGGCCCAATACTCGAAGAGAGCGCCATCGGGCGAGCGTTCTCGTTGAGCGCCGGTTCTTCGAAATGAAATCATCGCCGACAGAGTCCGTCGAGGGAGAAGCCGCTGCGGTAGCTCGAATCATTGCACAACAAATTGGTTCTCGGATTCGGACAACCACCATCTTCGTCGGTACTGCCGGATTGTTGTGTCCACTCTCACTGAGGGCGCCGGACCTCGCCTAATGCGAGTAACAGCCTTGGAACGCCCATGGCGATTGAACGATAACTTACCCTTACAAGCCGAGAAGTGAAGGGAGTCTTCCAGCTGTTCCATCATCGCCGCATGCATTCAACCCTGGCTCCGGCACGCTCATCCGGAACTCACGCCTAATCGATCAGAGAAATCGATGCGACCAACGGTAAAGTCGTCACATCGGGTCGGGAAGCAACTTCGCCGAATATTTTGTGGGAAAGGACTTTTCCAAGCTGCGAAACCTGGGTCATCCACGAGGGACTGAATTAGCATCGACTTCATTACATAGAAGAAGAGGAGGAGGAGCGAAGCAGAGTTTAGCGAACTTTAGACGAATATGTGAGACTGTATTCTAGTTGCGTTAGGCAATGCGTCTTCATTCCACGTTTTTAGAAATTGAATCGGAAATTGAAAATTTTAAAGAAATCAAACCGTACGTTTGTGTGGTGACAAAAATCCTACTTTGCAATTACAGCAACTCATGAATACCGCACATACCTACGAAGACTACGTAGAATTAGCTCGCTGGATTAAACGAGATCTACTTTTGGGCGTACGGAAACGCAAATTCAATCGAAATCAACAGTATAAGACTACAGTTTGACTTTTTGGGAACCCATGAACCTCATTTGAAAATAAAGTTTTGTTTATTTCAATATTTGATTGTTTTTCTATATGCATACAGCTTCATCTCCGCCCGTCTTGACGACGTCTTTTGCAAATGTCTTGCGGTGCGATGATGTGAACTGCCGCTAACATTTCGTTTTTACCACAAGTGGTTCGACGACTCAGTCGCAAAAGTCTAGAGGCCTCTTCCGAAATGCGACAAAATAGGTCCCTTAGCATCAAGTTGGATTGCATTGGCACTGTGTTTACTCATTCCGGCATTTTTCGTCCAACTTTCTGAGCACCTTGTGAATGTATAAACGGTAAGAAGGTTCAACGTACTTCTTCTTCATTCTAGCAGCGGCGGGCGATACTCAATTTGTACTTTTTATCGCCGCTTCCGTTGCCGCCGATATATTTTCTGGGGTTTCTTTAAGTTTCTACACTCACCCTCATGTTTTGTCAGTGTTGTTATTTTATATTAGTAGAAGGAAAAAAAAGATCACACATTAGAGTTTAATTATAAAAACCCTACATCTTGCACATTTTGAAGTTACATAATTAAACAAAATGGCATCTAGGAAAATTAGTCCACAGAGTCGTTCAAGTCGCAAATTTAATTTTTCCAGTGGGTAGGATTCGCAAACTACTTTCCAGGGAGTTTATTCTAAAAGAGTCGAGTATCCGGGCAATCTCACTAGCCGGCGGAAGAAGTTGCCAGCCGAATTTGGGAGAATCGATCAAGATTATGCATCACGTTAAAAGTCGAGGATTACGACGAGGCACATTCTGTACGCGTTGGAAAACGACATTTCGATGAAGGAACTCTTTCGCAGGTTCGTCCTTACTCAGGCCGGTGATGTCCAGAAGGTGGAAACGCGAGAACGCATCTAATCGGTCGAAGGCGAAGTCTCCATTCCGAATGCATGCGGCGAGGAGCCTCAATTATCCGGCACAAAGAAAAAGCGATGCAGGGTGATATCGCACATCGATGACGAGAACGACGATGAGGAGTAATAATAAACGATTTCTACAATATACTCTCGATTTCTTTGATCGTTGCCCTTTGTTTAGGACAAAGGTGCATGCAACGTTTTATCAGAATCTGTTCTTACAAATTCAAATGTTTTATCGCCTCTGGCAATTCTATCGTGCATTTTATTCACGGAAACACGGACGTCGTCTTCTATCACCCAGCGTTCTGGATTTTGGGATTCTGCGAAGTAGTTACACATCTGACGTGGCCACTTAGTTCGAAATGCTCTTCCTACACACAGCTCGTACGCGACGCACCCGTATCTCCACGGCGATCACGAAGCCTCCGCACGCCGCTGGCGCTAGGAAGAAGTTGCAATTCCGGAGGGTCGCCCGGCGAGGACGCTCCGATGGCCTTGACGCGCTTATCGCTCAATGCACACGTTTCCGTCCCCATCCCATTATGCGCGTCGCCTCCGGACGAAGTGTACAGGTGCTGAGTCTTTAAGCACGTGTGGTATACCCCTAATTCGAAGCAGTCTTGTATGCATTGTAAAGTCTCGGTTAAAAATTTCCATTTATTCAAGCGGATAACGGTGCGTGTGCGTCAGTGTAGCCTTCGTTGAGAAAAACGAATGACCATATGTTCGAAGGAATGGAAACTGTTTGTTTAATTAGATGCGGCATACCGTTCACTTTTGCGCAGCGATGATATATTAACGTTTCGAGAGGCAAATCCGTTTCCGCGTCGTAAATCATTGGATAAACGATTTTAAAAATGAAATTCTCTCCACCGCAACGACATAGGAATAGCGAAACTGAGACATGAATTTTTCTTCCAGAGTAATTAATATCTTCTTTATTACTCAACAACCAACTTATCGTACGCATTCCTTCAAAAAGGACAGACAGATCCTACGATCGTCCATCAACGTTAATGAGTTCCAGATGATGTATCTGACTTGGATTGAAGCACTGAAATTTTGTCGAAAAGAGAGTTCTCCATTTCGTTGGCGAGTTCCATGGCTCGTATGACGTTCGACTTGACAAACACGGCATCGGCAAATAGCGCTGACCTGCGTGGTGGAGTAGGGAGTCGTTCCAAAGTACAGTTGGTAGAAGAACACTCCGAGATTCCAGACCAGTTGGAACTCGGGTCGATAGGAGCCGGTCATCACAGTCTTGGCATAGAAAGCCTCTGGCGCAGTACACCATGGGAGTTGAGGTGGTCCAGATGCGGAACTCTTCGCTCGTTTGAGGAGGAGCTATCTTCGATAGTTGCCAGCCGGTTACTTGGTACTTCTTGTCCCCGTTGAAGAAAACATACTCTGTACTCAAGCATCCGTGATAAACACCACAGGTAACGGCCGCCTTGCACTCGACTTCAAACACCTGCTTAAAGCAGTCTCGTCGGAGACCATGCCATCGCTCCGTTCATCAACTTGTGAAGTGGCATTATTTCGTCGCTTTCGATCGAGTAATACATCATGTCGGACTCTACGTTGAAGCCATGGTCGTGTATTGCCGGGCACTCCGGCGATCCCCCGCAAACGATCCGTGATGCTCACCTCACTTGGCGCGTTGGTCATTTTTACCGGTCTTGTCCCATTGGTTCAGCATGTACGGATCTGTAGCCGATGTACAAGATGACCCTCGTCTCTCCGGCGTGTATGGCGTCGAACTTGCTGCAGCGCATGTCGTTGCGTAGCTGCCTCAATATCTTGTAGTCAAAGTTATTCTCCGGGAGATCCAGACAGTCGGGGAACCTGTGTGAATTGTTCATCTTGAAGAAGTCGTTCTACTCGATGGCTGCACGCGTTTTCTTTATATATGGTCCGTAGAGCGTAAAGAGTATCACCCGTCCGTTATCTCGAGCTGGTCATAAAACTGGGTTCTGCATAAACTCGTAAATGTCTTTGAGAAAGCAGCGTTTCCTTGGGTTTAGGCGAAGGGTCATATATAGTAGCCACTGGACGTTCTCGTCTTTCGTGCTCTTAGCTATCAGAGAGTCGATTTTGTTGCACTTTTGTAATGTAATCGGCACTTTCTTCTTCGACGCCGTTAAAATGTTCGCCTCACCTTGTACAATTTCCTCACCTGATAAGATGTAACTAGGCAGTGGGTCGTTAACAATTCAGCATAACGCCCAAACTCCAGACGAGTAGCGATTCCGGACTGTAACCGTCACCACCCGATAACACGGACACTGCTTCGGGGGACGCGTATTGCGCAGTGCATGATTCGTACTTCGACTAAATCCACCGACACGTGCACGTCTATCCCAATCGATTACGGTTATTTCTTTCGCGGCGTTTATGACTATGTTGCTCGTCTTTAAGTCTCCGGTGATGAACCGCTACAGGTGTTAGGCTCGGAATGTCATCGTTGAGCGGAGGAAGTTCATCGCGAAGAGGACAGACTCCAGGGGAAACCGCCCACGAGTATCTTGGAGCACTCAAATGTCCAGGTTTGTTCTGCAGGTAAGGGGAGGGGAGTTTTTGAGTGCCACGTCAGCAGAATTGTTTATTTTGGAGATCTGCAACACTGCGAGATGCGTAGGATCGTTTAATCAGAGAGTCCGGCGGAGCTAATGTACCTGTAGCCATGAGCGTGCTGTGCAGCTTCGCACAGCAGTTCGAGAGGACGTCCCGTGATTACGATCTACTTTGGTGGTTGTTGTTGCATCCAAATTCGAACGGGATTAGATAGGCGGCGCGTCTGGAAACTTTAAGTCATGCGCAGTAAGTGCTTGACTTGCGACCAGACTGAGTCCATCGCACCACTCCGATCGACGCCTGATGCGCACAATTTGGTACTACGTCTCTCTCTTCACCGTCTCTCTAACAGGAGACCTGGGAAATTAAGGTGTCGAATGGTCGACAATAAGAGTGGGCCCCGACGGGTCGCATTCCTCCTAACCTTAAACGCAATCGAACCCTAGCTTTACGATAGAGAAAGAGAGACAGCCTACACCCACGGCGAAACCCTACAGCGGACGTTCCGTCTTCATCGCGAAAGTTTCAGTTTCCCTGCATCACGATGCGCAAAACGACAAGCTACTTGGACCGTGGTCACACAAACAACACTCCATCATACGTCGGGTTAACGGCGCTAAGGGTTGGTGTCGAGCACAGGTTGAATCCTCCACTTACGAGCAGCACTCCACGAAGGGAGAGGCTCCGGAGCTCGGAGTTACAACGAGGCCGCACAATGGTGGGTCGCACTCGTGTTTGGAAATATAGGATATCTAGGACTACAGTTCGACAGCCTGCAGCCGCTGCCTGGTTTAAGCTTCATGCCAACCCTATCCTCAACTGACATCAGTCCGTCGTGGGAGCGACCGGGGACACCAAGGATTTAACGTCTCCATACCTGTCACCCCTAGCTAACCCGGCCGAATTTCACGTCTGCGTGTTCGTGTAGTGGGGGCTGTCGCTTAAAGCTACCGATCTAGCTTTGTTGACGCTAGATCGAGTCTCTCCTTCACCGACTTGGAGCTTCGTGCCCTTCGTGCTTCGACGTAGTAGAGACTGACCACCGCCGACGAACAGGGTCCCCCTATCCCCGGCGTGGTGGCATATCCTGAGCCGTTACTTGGGAGGTGTAATGCTCGAGAGATGGTGTCTCGGAAAGTGTTTAAAATTTTGCCCGGGAGACATCCCAGTGTTCCCTTACCATTCCCGGCCGTAGAGGCGTGTGCCGTGTGACCGCCCTACGCTTCAAACGTCGAGGCTAGGAAGACGGAACGTTTTAACCTGGTCAAACTAAATATACACGCGATCGCGCGCGACCCTACCTACCCGTTTCAAGCGGGACCTATGGACACTGTAGACACCTAATCTATCGCTGCTTATGGTACCTGAAAGAGAGAAACCACAGTCATGCAACGAACGCGTCATCTACGAACGGCGGACCGCGTCCAGAGATCGTTCGAAGCCGCTAGTAAACCAAAGGTCCCTACCTACCCCAGTGGCCTTGCTATCCTGTCTAAAGGAAAAATAAAGTTTGCCACCAGAAAGTACGACAAACGATCTCCGACATTTCGGTACACGGGCCGTTCAAGCGCACGTTACCTACCTCCGCACGCGCGCAAGCTAAGTGAAGAGACGTCAGTTGCTAGCTATCCACCTCCTCCACTCCGACCAAACCGCGTCGAGATCGCTAACGACTCTAGCTATGCGCAATATCAGGATTAGATAGGCGGCGCGTCTGGAAACTTTTAAGTCATGCGCAGTAATTGCGGACTTGCGACCAGACGAGTCCATCGCACCACTCCGATCGACGCCTGATGCGCACAATTTGGTACTACGTCTCCTCTTCACCGTCTCTAACAGGAGACCTGGGACAGTAAGGTGTCGAATGGTCGACAATAAGAGTGGGCCCCGACGGGTCGCATTCCTCCTAACCTTAAACGCAATCGAACCCTAGCTTTACGATAGAGAAAGAGAGACAGCCTACACCTACGGCGAAACCCTACAGCGGACGTTCTTCCCTTCCCCTTCTCAAGAGCAATTTGACATGGGTGGACCCCCCCTTGCACAAAAAAGAATGGAATAATAGTATCCTTAAAAATCCCCCCCCCAAAATGGAGTTCTGGATCCGCCCCTGAGTCCCGCGATGTTTTTTTCTTGCATCCATGGACAAGGGGTTAGAACTTTCAGATATGTAGACGATTTCAACTTTTGCGACGTTGTCGTCATCTTGTTTGCTACCATGTCGAACGGACCAACAGTTTTTAAATGTGCAACTGTTTTTTTTGTTTGTTTTAATTTGTGCTGGTGGTCCAATCCGCGTTTCAGAAAGAGTCTAGCTCTTCCTCATGTAAAGAGCCTTGACAAAAATATGTTTTTCACAGGCCTCAGGTACTGGCCAGGCCAACTGTATTTGGTTTCTCCCTCTGTTCTTTTTTTCTATTTTTTTTAAACAATTCAGATTTTTCAGTGTTTGTGTCGTTTTACCTACAGTCTCGGTTTTTTTCGGGTTGTTTTTGTCATGTTCAAAATAACTGGCAAGTTTCTTAACTTGAGGAAGTGGTGGCTGTTTTCCCAGGAGTGTTTCCGCATATACGCGCGATGGCTGTTTGATTGTAGTTTGTCTGGATTAAAGTAATTGAAAGCAGGGGGAGGAGCAAAGCAAATGACAGTGGCAAAGCCTCTGTACCCTCCGTACCTGGAGGCGTGGCCGCACCAGCGGCAAAGCCTCCATTTTTATTTCATTTATTTCGGCTCAGGAGAGACTGGGGTACAGTAGATAGGCCGAAGGCCCATACCAGGTGGCCTGCAAACACCCTCAACGCCAAAAGATCGTTTCCGTAATTTTTGAACAACACTCCTTTTTGCATAGACTTCTCGCAGCAAAACAAATTTGTTTATCATAAAAAGCACAAATAGAATATGGAATCACTTGCTACCCTAGGCAGTGTGTATCCATCCAAAGTTACACGGAGGCAGAGAGCACAAGAGCGGACGCGCCACGAAAAGGCGCCAGGCGTAGGAAGATTGCCAACTGACTTTTGACCTTTTATCTACGTGTACGGCCAGTACGCCAAGACACGCGCCTGTCGCACCGTGGTCACCGTGGTCGCGCCCAGGGATGCCACTTTGCACTTTGCCGCGTATGTTTGCCGCTTGGGGCATTTGGGGCGTGTCAGAGTGCCACTGACGATGACGTAATTTCAGAAGCCTTGTTGGCCTTGTCTTTTAGAGAGCTTCGGCCACTGTGCGGCCCCCCCCCATCGCTAATGGCGGCGACCTCCGCTTCCGGGCATTTGATTTACGTGGTTACGACGAGATTGCCACTGATATGCTTCACGATGCTCGTTGGTGAGTGCTCTGCGTATGTCATGCGCAACGCATGAGGGACATGCCCTACCTTTTCGCGCGCACAGGGCAACAGTACTTTGCAGTGAAAGGGTGGGCTTGGCTGGGGATTGGTATGTGTTCGAAGCGCAACGCTACGCAGACACGGCACTTCTCAAGTTTCGCGTCTACTAACGCAGGTTAGTGGCGAGTACAAAATTTTATTGCCTGCGTTGGAATCCAACACAACTATATTCCACTACACAAGTAGTTATGAGACCAAACTTTCACCCGAGAAGGAGAATTAAAAAAAAAAGGAACTCCAAAATGTTGCATCGCATGGTCGCGCTCAGTAGCAGGCGAGTGGAAGTTTGACTGACTTGCTCCCGCCTAGTTCTTTCTTCGCTGGCGGTGTTCAAGATGCCAACAAAAACACAGCTTTATTTCATCACGAAAAAAAAAAAGAGAAAGATCGTGGCAAGCGTGCGAGATGTTACGTGGTCGAAATAAACATTGGCATTGCATGATGATAATGCAATTAATGCAAAAGTGCAAGCGAGCTGGGCAAGAATGACGATAATAATCCCTGGAGAAGGGGAGAAACAAGAGGGACAAAGGACAGACACAAATCGCCAAACACAGCTAAGTGACTGGTGCTCGACCAAAACAAATTCAGTTCCCTGGTCTGACACCAGGACCAGGCGGAATTTTTATTTATTTATTTATAAATACTGCAGACTCATGTTAGAGTCCAAGCAGGAGTGAGCATCACAATATAAACATGATATACAACACCGAGAAGACATCAATACCAGCTGCAAGACTTAAGAATAAAGTAAGCTTGAAAGAAAAATCAACAACAAAAACATTACAAAACAATCACATGAGCACAACTTTCAAATTTGAAATAAATTCTTTGACAATGGCACTTTCTACTACATCTTTTGGCAGCTGGTTCCATGCAATTATTGTTCTGAGAAAAAACTAAAATTTAAATGTATCATTATGTGCATGAAACTCCGAGCCATTTTGCCATTGCATAATCTGCATAATCTGTCTACGTCAAAGATATTAATGCACATGAATACTCGATCGTAGACGTTTAGGTTGGGCACCATATTCTCGACTTCCGTGCCTGGTAGTAAACAATTGAGCTTTAGTTTCCTCAAAGTAGTGTTTTCTGCGAGTGCTCCTACCACGATGGGAGTGCCAGCATTATCAGAAAAGCAGAGACGTTTCAGGGTCTTGTTTCTCTTGATCGCATTCGCCAAATACATTGCACCAGTTTCGTCGATCATGTTGCAAGAAATGTTAAGAGTTTCTAGAAGAGTATTCACTTTTAAGATTTCTCCTAGTGCACAAACTACATTTGATGTCATTTTACAGTACTTCAATTTTAATACTTTCAAAGTCTTGTTCAATGCGAGAGCTTCCATAAATTTCAAACCGTCCTGTTCAGTGTCAAAAAGGCGTATAATGAGTAAATTTTCTAGCACACAGTCGTCGCTCTTCAAAAGTTCAATGATGGCATCTCTTCCTTGGGACCCGATTTGGCTGTTGTTTATGTATACAAGAGTCTTTAACTTGGAGGCATTGCTACATATAGCACATAAAACTTGATCGTAATGCAACTCGTTATACAGTAATATGATGTGTTTCAGTGGACAGTTCTTTAGCATAGATATGAATGTAATGAGAGTTGCATACGTCATGATGAGGTTCGTTAACACTAAAGTCTCCACGTTCTTCAAAACAGACACTCCACGTGAAATGTATGCATTGGGATCTCGATACCACCTGTTCTCAATTTTCAAGCAATGCACATTACTTTGCGGCGAAAACGAAAGGCTAATCAGGCGCAAGTAAGAATTTCGACACATGTTAGCCGAAAACCAGACGGTCGTAATGCATCTGTGAAAGCGTAGCAAGATGTATATCAACACGAAGGCACTCGCTTCGGAATCCTTGTAGTTGGCGCTGTTACATTTCATCAAAGAAAATTCGTCTGGCATAGTTTCTGCCAGTTCCATGGACACAATCATTAAAGTTTCGTTGATATAAAAGAGTTGTTCGAAGAGCCAGCAGCGTTTCGTACCATCGCAGACTGTTTTTAAATCGTAGCCTCGCGATTTGAATTGAGCCTGAAGTTTCATGTAGACATCGCCGCAGCTTTCGACAATGGCATTTAAATGCGTTTTAAAAGTAGAATCTCTCCACTTGCGCATGTTGCCATCTGAAAGAATATGTAATTTACATTGAATTATTTTAGTTTAAGCGCAAAAATGAAATACGACTTACCAGCGTCGTTGAAGTGATACACCTCTTCGGCTGCCATTCTCAACTCTCATTGACGTGTGTGTTTTGTAGCGGTGGCCTTATATCTCCATCGAGAAAAAGCAGTAAACTCTTTTTTTTTTTATTCACGTTTCGTCAGCTCACAGAGCCGGCTTCAGATCCTGTAGTTTCAGATAAGAACAAATGTGGAACCAGCACTCGCAATTCAGCATCCCTTCCATAGTAGATATGTCGTAACAGATGCCTGCCAATCTGAAGAAGTTTCTGGAAATGTATTGCTTCGCACGTCGCAATAGCACCGGAAAAATCCTCTTTCTCAAACGTCTTGCAAAAGTATTCTTTAAAGGCGTTTGTTGGCAAGACGTGTTCTACATCGAGGCTTATTTCTGGACTCCTTTCCAAAAGACTGGTATCCATCAAAATTCAGCTGCCCTGCTGAAGGTGCAAACATTTTTTCGAAGCTTTTCCTGAATGCGATACACTTCGTATTTATAGTCGTCATATTTGCTAAACAGATCAAAATCTATCGATTTTAGCACTGTTCGTTCGCTAACGTCGGCAATCTTTTCGAGTATTTCTCGGTAAGTTAATAATACGCCAAAATGACAGAGAGTCTTATTCTGTCGCATGACGGTCACAAAAGCTTCGACACTTGCAATTCCTATGGCACATGGATCCATTACGAAACGAACGATGCTTTGGTTTGCGGCTAAGGCGTTCAAAATCAAAATCAACATGGATTCAGTCACTTTGTGCGTATCTAGAACGACGGTTTTCAGGGTTTTCGTGCACAGAAATAACGTGCAAAGTTCGTACGTCATATTCTCTCTCATCTCGAAATTACTGCAAATTCGCAACGATTCCAAGTAGGGCAGATGATTTAAGACTCGAAAAACTGATCAACGTCAACATCGTCGAAATTGTCGTCTATAGACATGACATCGATAGTCGTGATTTGAGCGAGACGCAAGGAAATGCTCCTACACAATGGTAGGATGTCGTTCGATTTGTACGTTAACAGAACTCTGTCGTGTAAGTTTAATGACTCAACTGCGTTCGTCAACAGTTCGTTCCATTGATAGGTTAATTTCAGTTCAGTTAGAGTTTCGTTCTCTGTCAGAGAATTGATCAGGGGGATGCAATTTTGGAACTCGTAAGAGTTTAACTGTAGATCAATGCTCTTGAGCGTTCTGTTGTATCTGAGAGCTTCTCCTAAATAGAGCATGGTTGAAGCGTCTATTTCATTCAGTGGCAAAGATAGCTTCTCAATTACGTTGTTGCGTTTCAG
Organism: Ixodes ricinus; assembly: GCA_037355805.1. Lineage (NCBI taxonomy): Eukaryota > Metazoa > Arthropoda > Arachnida > Ixodida > Ixodidae > Ixodes > Ixodes ricinus. The sequence continues at coordinate 14,060 of JAZHYW010010743.1, read as the reverse complement.
AACGTTTCCCAAGGCTCGAGAAACGTTTCCTCTCAGGTTACACATGGCGAGTTTGAGGACTTTAACAGTCTTATTCTCACTTAACAACTGTATAAATTGTAAACCATCGTCCTCGTCCACGAACAGATTGTGCACAGACAGATGCGATAGTTTACACGTTTCGCTTTTGAGCAAATCGTTTATGGCTGTCCTTGTGTCGCGTCCAAGAGTCTCGTTCTGGTATATTAACACTTCTAAATGTTTAGAGTTGTTACATATTGCAGAAAACACCTCGTCTCCAGTAATTTCCATGTTCAACAACTCGATTGACGTAAAGAACGCGAGTCCGCTCAGCAACTGCGCAAAAGAAGTGACTAGGGAAGGCTGTATCAAAACGTCTACTAAGCATAGGCTCGTCAAATTCCGCATGAGACACACATTTTCGATCACACCACCGTTGATATCGTCAAAGTCGTCTGCGCTGAAGCTCAGTTTTCTAACTCCACTGTTCATGCCAAGGGCATCGCACACGATATCCGAATAGTCGTTGGTCATAATGTTAGAAGACAACGTCACACTCGTGATGCAGTCGTGCTGACGTAGAAGAATGTTGACCAGAATACAAGCCTTTGCAGCTTCCTTCTTGTTTGGTACGGTCTGTAGATATCTCAAAGACAACACGTTTGGACGAGTCTCCGAGAGTTCCATTTCCACGTTATACAGGATGGCGTTGATGGTCACCAATTGGTCGAAGAGCCAACAGCGTCTGTTGAAGTTACATTTGTCTCTCAAATCTGAGTCACGTTCTTTGAAGTCTAATTGCAGAGACTCGTAGTCCAACTCTAGCTTCGACGATTGTGATCGGAAGTATTCTCGCAACGCCTGTAAGAAATAAATATTAAGAAAAATAGATAAAGAACAACAAGTAAAACTAACCATGTTGTCGGAGGTTCTCCGCCGCCCGATGTCAACTAAGCGCTGTGCGGGGGCCGCACCTTTATAGGCGAAGGAAAAAGAGAGAATGAGGATATCCGATAATGATTTATTCACAGATGTCACAACCAACTGATGTCAGTCACACAGCACAGCACTATGTGAAAATGAGATCGTTCAGTTTCAGATAGGAACAAATTTTAAACCAACACTCATAGTTCAACATCGGCTCCCCTTCCACGACTATGTCGTTGCAGATGCCTGCCAGCTTGAAAAAGTTCCTAGAAATGTATTGCTTCGCGCGTCTCATCAGCACTGGGAAATCTTCATTCTCGAAACGTTTGCAAAAGTACTCCTCAAAAGCATTTGTATACAACGTCTCTTCTACCTTCAGCGTTAGTTTTGGTACGATAGTCGGATCGACCAAGAATTCAGCTGTCCTACTCAGAGTGGCAACGTTTTCTCGTAGTTTTTCTTGAATTTTAAACACTTCGTCCCCAAAGTCGTCCTCTTCAGTGAACAAATCAAACTCAATCGATGTGAGAACCGTGCAATCGATTTCGTTGGTGATTTTTTGAAGCACTGCTTGGCTGCTGGACAGAATGCCGATATGACGGAGAGTCTTATTTTCTCTCAAGACCGCTATAGTCGGTTACAAGTCAAGAAGGTAGCGGCAAATGCCCCTCAAGGGGAATCATATATCCCTCCGCCACCTCCGCATCCAATAGCGTCCCATCGTTTCCGTGACGTCGCGGCCAACGCGCGAGGAGGGTCTTGCCTTTCTGTATTTATTTGCTTTATCTTTCGACTTTGACTTAGCATTGTGGAAGCCACGAGAGGGAGATTAGCGTCTTCCCCTCCGATCGAAACAAAGACGACTTTCGGGGATTAGCTTCCCCCCGATGGATACAAAGGCTGCTTTCAGGGGCTCGGTCCCTCCCCGATGAATACAAAGGTCGCTTTCTTAAAAAGTGGGGTCGGAGAAAAGTTGGCACCACTCTGTGGCCATTATCTATCCATTGAAGCGGAACAAGGAGCGTTTCCAGTGAACTCTTCTTTCGATTGCGGAGGGATTTGAAACCGGCGCACCACGCTTGTGGGAGGAGCTTCTCCTACCTTCTTGACTTGTAACCGACTATAGAAAAGCATCCACGCTATCCATCCCTACGTAGCATAGGTCCATTTCGAAATGAACGACGCTTTTGTTCGAAGCTAGGGCGTTCAGGATCAAAGTCAACATCGAGTCGTTAAGTTCCTTAGTATCCAGGATGAGGGTTTTCAGCGTGGTTGTGCACAGGAGTAATTTACAGAGCTCGTAAATGAAACTCTTCCTCATCTCGAAATTACTGTGAATTCGCAAGAAGTCTAAACTGGGCGCATTAGACACTACACGAAACAATTTGTGGAGATCAGCGTCATCAAAATGGTCAATTATGAACATGACATCGATGTTTGTGATTTGAGCAAGGCGCGACGAAATGCTTCTACACATTGGTAGGACGTCTTGTGCATTGTACGCCAAGTATACTCTGTCGTGCAAATTTAAATCCCTGACTGCGTTGGACAACACTTCGTTCCATTGACAGTTAAATTTCACTTCGTCGAGAGTGTTATTCTCGGTCAAGGAATCGAGCAAAGGGATACAACTCTCAAACAGGTACTCGTTGAACTTAAGGTCGAGTTTTTGGTGTGTTTTGTTGCGTCTAAGAGCTTCCCTAAATAGAACAAGGTAGATTCGTCCATCTGGTTCAGGGGTAGCGTTAGCCGCACAATCATGTCGTTTGTTTTGAGAAAGTTTCCCAAAGCTCGAGCGACGATTCCTTTGAGATTACACGCAACTAGTTGTAGGACTTTAACAGTCTTGTTTTCATTCAACGACTGAAAAAAATTTACACCGTCAGCCTCGTCCTTGAAAAGGCTATAAACCGTCAGATCAGTGACTTTACACGTTTCGCTCTGAAGCAACTTGTTTATGGCGGTTCTCGCGTTGCGTCCGAGGTCACCATTCTCGTATATAAACACTTCTAGATACTTTGAGTTCTTACAGATGGCAGAGAACACTTCGTCACCGACAAGTTCATTGTTGACCAGTTCGATCGACCGCAGAACCGCGAGTCCGGACAACATATCTGCAAATCTGCTCCGAAGATCATGCGGTATCGCGAGATCAGTCAAACACAGCTTCGTCAGATTCCGCATGGAGCACACGTTCTCGATCACTTCAAAATTGGATTCACAGTCGTGCTTGATGGTTAGTTCGGTAAGTCCATTGTTCATAGAAAGTGCGTCCCACACAATCTTGCCATGGTCGCTGTCCATGAGTGCCGTGGAGAAGGCAGCACTTGTGATGCAGTAGTGTTGACGTAGGAGAAGGTGGATGAGGGCGCAGGCCTTCGGGACCAGTATGTCGTCGGTCACGGTCCGCACACAGTTAAAAGACAGTTCGTTTGGACGAGTCTCGGAGAGTTCCATTTCCACGTCGTACAGAATGTTATTGAGTTCCGACAACTGCTCAAACAGCCAACAGCGCTCCTCCTTGTAATTGCACCTCTCGTGCAAATCGTAGTCTGAATTCCCATTGAATCGCCTGGTAGGCGAAATCCAGACATCCTCCTTTGGACCGGAAGTAGTCTCGAAAGACATCCTGAAAGAGAATTGAAAACATTAGAAATAAAATAACATGAAATAAAAAATAGAAAAAACTAACCATGTCGTCGGCACGGAGGGCAGATGCCAAGTGACTGCCGGAGGCGGTATATATACACCGTAAAGGATGGAAAGGGAAAATAAGTGTGAAGGAAAGGGAAAGGCACGTGACGAAGGATGGAGAGGGGGGTAAGGTACGTGACTCAGAGTAATTAAATAATTACTTTCAGTAAAGGAGGGAAAGGCACGTGACTATGGTGAGTGGGGGGAGGGGTACGTGACTAATTAATTACGCTGATAAGGGCGAACTATGACAAAGGAGATTATAAATTAAAATAATTATTTAACGTCACTTAATTTTACAAATGAACAAACTTTTTCCCAACAATCTTGATTCAATGGTATGTGCTCTGCAGCATAAAATATATCGTTACAGATGCGAGCCAATTTAAAAGATTTCTACGAATATATAATTTGGTGTCAGTCGAAGTAGATTCAAATCACTGTCAGAAATTCTTTTCTTTCTGAAGTGATCAAACGCTCGCGTATCCAAATAAAAATTCAACGTCTTTAGCGATGCTCGGTGATTTCTCCAAGATAGCGACGTCTTGCAAGACTTCCACAGTGAGATTGAGAGCTGTGATATTTCTTCTCATTTTTTCTTGAAGTAAAAAAATTCAAAAGAACAAGCGTTCTTGTGTTGAGGTCGATAGATGATAAAGTCCTACACGATTCTTCGTCGATGATTTGTTTTAAGACTTTTCGAACCGCACACACTGTGCCGAAATGAAGAAGCGTCGAATTTTCTTGTAAAACAGTTAAGAAAGCGTCTACACTACTCCCCCTCAACATACACTTCTCCCAGTTGAAACTATTGACACTTTGATTTTCCGCAAGACCATAGAGTACGATGGACAAGATGTCGTGTGTGGGATTACTGAGTTTCAAAACACGTGTTGCAGACTTTTCGTATTTCGTAGCATAGAAGCGATGTGATGAGCATCGGTTTTCTGTATGCGACAGACGGTAGAGACGTATAACGCTTTCAGGCACGGTACTTCCGAGACGATTTTGAAAAATTCCTCAGGAATCGTTATATTTTCTTCGTAGACGAAGGATATTTCAGTGAGTAAATGAGAATGGATCAAAATAGTTTCGCAGAAAGGTATGATGTCCACGAATTTGAAGCGTCGTGCAAATTCTGTGATGTAAATGTCGATCGTTAATTACGGACGATACATCATCCCTTACGTGTCCCAAGTTTAGTTCTTTCAAAGTAACGTTTTGCTCGATCGCGTCCATGATAACCACGTAACAATTGGTTGACATTAATATTTCCGAAATGTCGAAAAATTCCAAGGAATTGTTGCACCTGAGAGCATCTGCGAACTTAAGCGCATCGCCCCAGTCCATTCCTTCAATTCCCACGTTAAGTTTTACGTCCTTCAATGTCGTACTATGTTTTATGACGCGTGCGAATTCGTGCATGTCATCAGAATTCATAAATGCCGAGAAATGGATTTTCTTGATACTCTTGTTTTCTACCAGAGACTTCATGAAATGAAAGCCGTCTAAGAAAGAGAAACTAATTTCGAGACATTCGAGGATACAGTTTTCGTTTCTTATCATTTCGGCTACTGCCAATTGTGCATCTCGAAGCACTTCATTATCTCGAAATGTCAATTTTTTCAGTTTAGAATAATTATTACATATCGCACGTAAAATTTCGTCGGTTTTGATCCCATTCTTAATTAATTTCAAACTTGTAAACGACGAATCGTGAAACATTTTCACAAATTGTGCGATTAAAACAGGTTCGATACTAACCTTGCATAATTCTAAATTTTTCAAATGGCGCATGTAGCACACGTTGTCCAATAGGTAGTTTTGCGGTTTTCTACTACTAACGTTGTTTACATTAAACGTCTGGATGGACTCGTTTTGTTCAAGAGCATCGCTAATAATTGTAGAATATCTGCATTCTTGAAGAGCGCAAGAATCATGTATCTCTACTATGCATTTATGAAATCGTAATAAGACATATGCCAAAATATACGCACACTGTATATTAGACGTGTCCTGAAAAGAGCAGATGTTCCAAAAGATAAGCGCCCTGGGCTCGTCTCACTCAATTGCATTCCAATCTTGAAAAATATGGTGTTTAAGTACGTCAAGTCTTGTAAGATCCAGCATCGGTGTTCTAAATCGCACAACGCGTGTAAGTTTCTTCCTCTTTCTTCGAATTCGAGGCATAAAGCTTCGTGCGAGGCATTTAGATCTGCGTCTCGGAAAATCATAATAAAAAAGTGTCTCTCCCGTGCATGTGTGGCGGTACTTATATACGTATATTCATTCCACATTACTAAATTTTAAGAAGGAACAAATGTGTTCCCAACACTCGTAATTTATACACGGTTCGCTCCTGAACAACTATGTCGTTACAGATACCGGCTAGATATCCAAGAACTTTATTCGACCAGTTTAAGCCACCTTTTGACATAACATATTATGGAGATTTTCAAGTTCATAATCCAGGAGCTTCAGTGACAGAGAAAGCTTGAAATTTTCCCGATTGTGAATGTTTTAGCTTGTTTCCTGTACGCCAACACTCTAGCTTCCGCCTCTCACCCTTTTGCGATTTGCGATTAGTGCAGTCAAGGTCATAAAGAGGTTACTGGGAAAAGTCTGGTGTACATTTTTTTGTGTATTCTTTCGATCATACCCTAACCCTACGACCCGGGTTTGAGTTATTGGTTTGGGGATCCCAAGGCTGCTCAAACCGCTCACCGTGGTTGCCATTTTCCGGATATTGGCGTACTGGGGCATATATAAAGTTGAAAAGTAATCTTTCAACTTTATATATGCCATCCAGTAAAAATTTCACTTTTTGTTTTTTTCTGAATTCGACAGTGTGAAACTGAAGTCCATTTGAGGCTCCAGCGGATGTTAAACGATGGTACAGTGCCGTTCTGTCACCTTGCTGATAGCAACAAGTATGGTCGATGCAAGGACCTTGCGACCTGATCTCTCGACGACTTCTATTCGACGATTTCCGCGCATTTTCGCAGCTGCCGGGGCGAGTTCGTCACTGTTTTGAACTTCATCGGTCTCAGGCATGACTTGATTTTCGTAGTCATCTTAACTGCCTACTTATTCTCGATGATGTTTTGTCTTCAGTGATGTAGCGGGTAGATCGTCCTTCTCGCGTTCAGTGAGATTTGGGGCCCTCGATGGCACCTTTATCTCAAAATGTGAGCACAAAAGCTGCTGTCACTGTCAAAATATTCTGTTATCAACCGATATTAACCACACAATCACAGATGTAAAGAGCATTCATGTTTATTTAAAGCTTTGACTCCTGTTTTGAAAGTTAAGCAAAAAATGATTGAATTTAGAGACCTTTAACTCGTTACTCACCGAAGAAATACAGCGAAAAGCAGACGCCGACGACGGCTGCTACGGCAGTTTTTTGTTTGCATCACGAGATTCCTTTCCGCCAATCGTATTCGTCCCTTTGAGCCCCTCTGAGCTAGGGAATTCCTAGGCTAGCTCAGAGGGAGCCCTTCTGAGCTAGCCTAGGGAATGCTTGTCCCTCTGAGCATTCCCTAGGCAAACCAGCATTTAGCTAGTGGCGCATCTGTAAAGCCTGGTTAACGTTCGTTCAACCGGAATTTAAGCCCATGCTTATCCGAGCTCAGTTTAGGTCGCTAAGCCGACTTAGGAAAGAGCCGCTCTGGGTTAAGGTAAGCGACGTTGGTGCAACCGGCCCATAGTTTTGTATCTCCAACATTCCCGCCCTTCTGCTTCGGCTCCTCACTAGACTGTCGACAGCTTCCCCAGCGATGATGCTGATGCTTTCCGGACATGCGGAAGTAAAACATGTGGCCAACACAGTGCTATTCGCCACGGCTTAGCCACGTGTACTTTGCAAACATAACTCTTCTTACTAACGATAGCTTAAAATGCTGTAAGTTAAAGAATATTTTTAAAACAATAAAAGCATATATTGCGTCGTGCAACATAAAGGGAGCAGTGCATGTGGAGTTGAATGGGCTCTTTCTATGTTTCCGGATTCATACAAAGCGTAATTGCTGCTAGCACAATTGTAGGTACTGAAAACAGGAAAATGAACCAGAGGGTTTGATGGGTTTGGAAAGGAGAGAAACTTGGACGAAGAAGGCAAGCAAGCAAGTAGAAGAGACGAGACGACGCACCAAGCTGATGCTCTGTACGAAGAACAATCAACCTCCAGTACTACTTTCTGTAGAAATACAAGATTCCCACGATAATAATGCGATAAATAGCCACCAAAATCAACGTACCATTTAGGCAGTGCTGTTCGTAAGTTCCGTAAATCGCCGAAGTCGCAGAACGTTCACGAAACAAAGCAGTCATCTTGGAAAGAAGGTCAAAATAGTGACGCTGATAGAGATGCGTCTTCCGTAATAACTCGGAGGACAAATGTGGTCAGTGTTATCAAGTTGTCTTCTACAAATGCGACTCGAATATGGTTGTTTTGCGTGGTTGTCGCAATGAAGAAAGCTGAACCCACCTGTGGCTAGGAACGTCAAGGTAAGTTCCAGTCGGGTGTCGGGCTTGATGGACCTTCCTCATGTTTGTGTCTTCTTTTTCAATTAAAAGCCTTACGTGGCCCAGGAACTCCTCAAACGTGCTCTCGTCCGTCCACAACAGCTCACGGAACGTCTTCGGATCGGTCAGGTGAAAGTCAGGCGCTAGAGTGTTTTGAATGGCCTTTTCCTTTTGTGTTGTCACAGTCGAGAATTTCGTCGATGAGCAGGGCCATTCCGACCAACTTGTGCTTTGAGGCGGCCATGTTTGAGTACTCGAGAACTGGCGATCGGAGCAAAGCGAATGGCGGTACCCTCGCAAGAACATAGGGGGCGTGACAGTCTTTCCCTTTGCTGCGCCTCCACGAGTACTACTTTTTGACTCCGTCTTGCGAATTCTCGCGCGGACATTTCCGATCTCTCCGTTGACTCTCTGGGCCGCATCCTCATCCTCGTCGCTTTCCCTCCTCATATTTCTGTGACGTATCCGGCTTTACTGTGGGTATTGGCTCTCACCAGGCTTGGGGCCAACAGAACAGCCGTATTAGAAGTTAAATAGGACACAGTGGTTCAGGACCAGGCCCAAATAGAGTTCAATTACGCACACCACGCCAAGATGGCTACTGTATCCCCTGGTCAACCATGTTCCATCATACGTGACGTCAATGTTTCCTGGTGCACCGCCTAGCTCCCTGTAGATCTCTTCTACCTTCTGTGCCCTTTCTGTCTCGATCTCTGTGGCTGCTGATGTAGTAGCAGGGTGGCTGTAGTTTCCTGTGCAGCCTCTGGTAGGCTTATAGTGAAGCCCTCGGTGGGAGATATCCATCTAGGAGAAGATGTAGTCAATTGCTGTTTGCTTTTTCCCAGTGGACTGCATGGCCCTCGCGCACATGTTGACATTAAAGGGGGTCACCTTCTGTGCACCATAGCATCTTGCGGACGACCACTCACTGTTGGTAATGCGACACACATTTTGAAAGAGTTACATCTTTGTTGCAAGTCCCGGGCAGTTAGCAGTCTCTAATAATGTCTTCATTAACCAAAACGATGTTGTTGTCTACGAATTTCACACCATACTTGTATGATTTCAGTGCAACAAGCTGTTGTAGTGCTAACCGTTGCCGCTGCTGTGCAAGAATTATCTCGTGGAGCTGTGCCAGAATCGCTTGCTGAGATTCCACAACTTCCCGGCTGGTGTCTTCACTGCTGTCTGTAATGAAATATTGATTTGTCACTTTTTCAATATGGGTGAAAATTTTGTAACATGTATAGGTGAGCTCTGATGGCACCGGTACGCATTCCCAAAATATGAAGCCTCATGTCTTTGTTCATTATATGTGAGCTTTACGACACATGAAACATATTTAAAATTATTTAAATTATTTTTCCCCTGTGGTGGAGGATGTACATGAGGTATTGAAAACAAAATCTACATTGAAATAGTTTCCTCGGTGGATGAATGGGTTTATTATGCATTACTCTACATCTATTTCTATTGTTCTCGACAAACAATTTTGCATATTATGCTGCAAGTGAGAGTAAAGTAGGTCACTGTATCACTGTATGCTGCCATAGCTGGTGAAGCACAGAAAATATGAATTGGAGCACCATATTGCACAAACATGCAGGCCAAGCCTCAAGAAAGAAATAGAAATAATCATCTATCTTTGTCCTTTGCAATCATATCTTGTATTGTTACGTGTTATACCAGGCTGTTCTAAGCGTACTAACTTTGTCGACCTCTTAGTGGAGTCCTAACACCACTCTCCGCATTTGAAGAATTGGTGATTTATGCGGCCGCAGCCTGAGCAGCCATGGCTCTTGCTGCTGCGATATGTCTTCCTTGGCATCTCTGGGCACCTTTGAAATCAATAAGAGAATTGTAGTCTGACATACTATGGGAATGCCCTGTAATACTTTAGACCCTATCGTACGACAAGCCAATACCACCTGGAGCACTAGGCATGTGCATTACCTCCTGAAACATCATTACTAGTTGATCCAGTCAGCATCATCTAGCTCGCGTCCGCATCCACGATGCGTACGTGTCGCCTCTCGGTGAGTGCAACGCTGGCATGCAGCGACGCCAAGACGCACGTGGTCACCACATTGCCACAGACTCTCGTTGAGCTTTGCCATATATGCTGCTTGGGGTGGGTTGGAGACGTGCTAGTAATGACGTAATGCACAGGTGGTATTGGACAAACGCGGATTTTGTTTGCCCACCACAGACTACGAGAACTCAACCGCAGCAGCAATAAAGAAAATTCCAGAAACCTAGAATTTTATTCCCAGGATTTCTGTTGTTCTGCAGACCTAATCAACGGCACCGTAATAAGCAAAAGTGGGAACCAGCTAACATGGGAGGTTATTTAGGCTGAGAGGATAGCCAGGTTAGACGACAAACGTGCGAGCGTTTCTTATTTAGCTTTATCAGGGACTATCTTGTGACTGAGAAATGCTAGCAAAGGGTTTTGAATTGTTCCATTTAACGGCACAGAAGGGGAAGAAGAAACATACCGCTGCATTGCTAGCCAGCACTGTGAAAGTGTCGTTTCTTGTGTTACTGTTATTAAATGTGATTGTCTTGTGCGATGTTGCTTCCAAGGGATGAATAACCGAGCCTCCATTTAACAAGACAAAATAAGCTTTTTGACAATCTTTTGTCATTACTAAATTTCATTCACCATTAAGCACTGCTACAGCATTTACAGGACCAATCAATCACCTGTCTGATTGCCTGGCCCTGGACATGAGCATGCAGAAAGCTTGATCATATGATGCAAGACCGACAGTGGCTGGTTCCAACAAAGCTTCATTAGGACATTTATTATTTTGTTTTTTTCTGATTTATCTCTGAGAAAACCAGCTCGAGGTTTAATTTTCTGGGCTTACTGGTGTATATGCCAAAAACATAGAGCCCTAGTTATAGTAAACTGAACTGAGCAATTCATGTGTGGTTGCTACCACTCTATTTATTCGCTAGAACTATTTGTGCTAACACAACTAGATGAGAACCACTGAATATGCACGTGCGCAATGCAAACATTTATATACACCAATATTTACCCATAGTGCGGTTCATAGTATCTCACTCTGGTCAGACAGTTGCGTTTCGACCGTTTTGGTAGAAAAGAAGTAATCGGAAGGTGTCGCTGCACATATATATCATACTTTTTTTTCATTGATTCACTTATCTTGCAAGGATCATGTCATCTATATTTGGAGCACTACTTGATCCAGCATCTGTATCTATAACGAAAGGTGAAAATACATTGCAGTCATCTTGCAAACTCGTGAAAACTCGACATTAAAACACACCTGCAGGGAGATCACCTGCGAAGTGCAGGGGGACGCGGGAACATCTGCACGGATAGTTGGATCGCACAAAACAAACGTAACTGGTTAACAACTTTTCTTATACAAGTGATCAACACTGGTCCTAGGTTGAAACCCTCGGTCTGAGCTCGCTTCAAGACGCACGTCCTGCAGCGGACCGACGGAGCTTAGTCTCATACTGTTCGATATGCACCATAAACAAACGCAGGCCTCTAGGGCTTTGTTAAGAACTTGGGGCTCACCCAACTGCGGCACCCCGATGCCAAACCCGCCGTCGATTCCAACTACCACATCATCGTGGAGGAGGAGGCTGATGACGCACTCTTCAACGCCAGTGAGCCCCGGGCCACTCCCTGTGGCATCCTGGCTTCGCCGTACAGTGTCCTCTTGCCAAAGCGATATGGTGATAAACACACTGCATCGAAGTCTAGCTGTACAGAAAATATGGCGATTCTTGCTGCGAATCTGGTTGGTGCTCTTGTGATCGGACCACTTCTTTAATTTCGGCTACATCTCTCCGGATCCCAGACACAGCGAAAAGCGACGCAATGATTTGGTCCCACGCCTGCTGCTTTACCCGAGTGCCATATGGACTGTCACCTTTCGCGTCAACCGCTATCTTGTTGGCCTTGTAGCCGTCCACCAATGCATCGATTTCTGCATCCGTGAAATTGGGCATTTGAACACGTTTCTCTGGAAGTTGTGCCGACATGCTCGGCACAGAGTGGAGATGAGCGAGCACGTTGTGGTTGTCGCGCTAGTTCTTTAAACAACGAGCTCTCCAGTTTGGCTGTTGGAGCTGCCCGAAATGCTGTCGCCATAGCAACAGCTCGCTCTCGCAATATTCGGGAACTGGCGAGACACCGGAAGTTGTCATTTGAGCGTGAAACAATATTGCTTTCCTCCTCTTACTCAAGAAGGCATTCGTGAATACCGATTTCGCCTCCTCTTACGATGCTTACAACTTACGAACTTAGCTAAGTTGTCGTAGCCCAAGAAGCTCTTCGTGAATCTGGCCCCTAAAGTGGAGGAGGCACTCTTGTGTATGGCTTCATTCTTCAGAAACGCTGTGAAGAGGCACCAGCCCAACATCATGTCTTTCTTCAAATAAATGAAATCATGGATCCAGCTAACATTGTTTCTAGTGTTGCACAATTGATAGCGTCATGTTCCAACCTATTTTCTTAATGCTGCTCAGTGACAGGTAAAGATCTCAAGGTCCATGATAGCACATTTTTATATTGTAATGCTGTGCACATTCTTGCACGGGCTTGATTGTGGGAAAGTTCGCATCAATTTTTGTGTGTGCTTCTATACCGAATATCGCATATGGCGAACAAATTTCAGCTAGTTCGTCATAACAAAACTCGACTGTATTTTATTTTAATGATTACAGTTAGACACAAAAGGGGATGGGAGCAAGCAGGAGTCAAGACTCTGTTAGGGGGTCCGCCCTAAAAAGGCCATTTGGTAAGGCTTGATCCCACAGTTCAAGGGGACTCTCAACCTACAACGTAATGTGAAGAGCATGGGAACTGCCAGGTTGGGGGAACCTAATGGGATTAAAACATGCACGACCACCTAGGACTACAAAAAATGTCTGGCAATAATACTTAAAAAAAAAATTTTGTGGCATGACACCTATTAGTGCAGATGTAACAATGTGTGCTGTAGTATGCGTGCAAGTAAGTTGCTGAAAAGTGTAGCACAGAACATACTGTGGCTAGCAACAACTCGTAAAGGCAAGCACTGATCCCCTGCTTAGCCCTTTGAACCACATCTCTGCTGCATGTCGAGATGCAGAACAGCATCCTTGAATTAGCAGGCAGAGCAATCTGGAGCCCATAGTCTTGCTGACAGCTTGCAGAAGATGGCGTCTTAGTTCCTTGATGCCATGGTCCTTGGACAGTGGGTACCCATCAGTTGCAAACATGGGCCTCTTGTAGCGTCTTACCATTCAAGAAATTTTGCTGAAATAGAAATGAAGAAAAAGCTTTGGTCATACAGTGTGAAACAAAGCAGCAACATGGTTCTCAACTCTGCTCGTGTGCAAAATGTACAGAAAAAAAGAAAACCAGGCTTCTTCTTAATTTATCAGCTCTTTTTATTATTTTTTATCCATAGGTGGTTTCTCCAGCTTTCATACTTTTGTTATGGAGCAGTCAGGGGCTGTCCATGTCCCCATGCCAGAATTTGATTAAAAAAAAAGAGTATGTATCATCCTCTTATAAAGTTTAGCAAATGTCCTTTCTCCACATTGAGAATCCGCAGTGCTGACATCCTCCTCAGGGCAGTAGTAAGCATCCTGTTGAGGGTTCGACGCCTTAAAGCCATAGCCGGCGCAATCAGTGACTTGAGGAAGGAGATGTGATGAACAGTGTCCTGGCAACGGTGCAGGTGGTGAACCAGTTTCACCCCTACCTGCCCTTTACTTCCTCCTCGCCCTCTCATCTCTTTCCGAAACACTTTTCTTAGCAGTTTGCTGCAAATGCTCAGGCTAACCGTTTTATTTCTCAACTAAGAACAGGTTATCATTACTGTAAGTTCACATTTCACATCTCATTTTGTCATAAACTATGTAATAATAATAATAAT
>JAZHYW010010742.1:0-41176 GCA_037355805.1 Ixodes ricinus | reverse complement strand
TTTGCCAAAGCAGCTCGCGGGACTGACCGAAGAAGACATCGAGAGGCATGAGGGCGATGGAGAGGACCATTGATGGAAGTGGAGAAAAAGAAGGGGGTGGCGTGGCTGGTCACCAGTCATCACTCTCTCCCTGCTCAGACAGCAATTGCTCAAATCAAAAAACAATAAAAAAAAGATGGCAACCTGTCATTTGTGTGATGTGCGAGAGTGTGATCACTGCAATCGTCCTCAGGGTCTATGTTTCCTAGGCATGGGCTCAATCCTGTGCAACGTCAAGCCACCGGTGCCGGAGGTGACGCGAATGGACACGCGCTACAGGCCATCCATTTGTGCGACTCTTTCACCACGGGGAAACAAGATGGTAAGAGTATTTTTGCCAAGCAATTCGCGGAACTGACCGAAGAGAGACTATCGAGAACATGGCAAGGGAAGCGATGTGGAGAGGGACTATTGATGGAGAAAAAAGAGGGTGACGAGCTGGTGACCAGTCATGTCACTTTCTCCTGCTCAGACAATAATTATAAATCAAACAGCAATAAAGAAAGATGGCAACCTGTCATTTGTGTGATGTGCGAGAGAGCGTGATCACTGCAATCGTCCTCAGGGTCTATGTTTCTAGGCATCGGCTCAATCTGTGCAACGTCAAGCTACCGGTGCTGGAGGTGACGCGAATGGACATGCGCTACAGGCCACCCGTTTGTGCGACTCTCCACCTGGAGAACAAGGGTCGTAAAAGTATTTTTGCCAAAGAGACGAATTCGACGGAACCTGACCGAAGACATCGAAGGCATGAGGGCGATGAAGGGACTATTGATGGAGAAAAGAGGGGTGACGAGCGGTCACCAGTCATCACTTTCTCCTGCTCAGACAATATTTATAAATAAAAAAACAATAAAAAAAAGATGGCAACCTGTCATTTGTGTGATGTGCGAGAGTGTGATCACTGCAATCGTCCTCAGGGTCTATGTTGCTAGGCATGGGCTCAATCCTGTGCAACGTCAAGCTACCGGTGCTGGAGGTGACGCGAATGGACACGCGCTACAGGCCATCCGTGTGTGCGACTCTCCACCTGGAGAACAAGATGGTAAAGTATTTTTGCCAAAGCGATTCATGGAACTGACCGAAGAAGACATCGAGAGCATGAGGGCGATGAAGGGACTATTGATGGAGAAAAAGAGGGGTGACGAGCGGTCACCAGTCATCACTTTCTCCTGCTCAGACAAAAATTATAAATCAAAAAACAATAAAAAAAAGATGGCAACCTGTCATTTGTGTGATGTGCGAGAGTGTGATCACTGCAATCGTCCTCAGGGTCTATGTTTCTAGGCATGGGCTCAATCCCGTGCTACGTCAAGCTACCGGTGCTGGAGGTGGCCAGCGAATGGACACGCGCTACGGGCCATCCGTGTGTGCGACTCTCCAACTGGAGAACAAGATGGTAAAGTATTTTACGCCAAGCGATTCGCGGAACTGATTGGAAAGACATCGAGAGCATGAGGGCGATGAAGGGACTATTGATGGAGAAAAAGAGGGGTGACAGCCGGTCACCAGTCATCACTTTCTCCTGCTCAGACAATAATTATAAATCACAAAACAATAAAGAAAAAGATGGCAACCTGTCATTTGTGTGATGTGCAAGAGTGTGATCACTGCAATCGTCCTCAGGGTCCATGTTTCTA
This sequence comes from Ixodes ricinus, assembly GCA_037355805.1. Classification (NCBI taxonomy): domain Eukaryota; kingdom Metazoa; phylum Arthropoda; class Arachnida; order Ixodida; family Ixodidae; genus Ixodes; species Ixodes ricinus. The sequence continues at coordinate 39,497 of JAZHYW010010742.1, read as the reverse complement.
GGCAGGGGCTCAATCTGTCGCAACGTCAAGCTACCGGTGCTGGAGGTGACGCGAATGGACACGCGCTACAGGCCATCCGTGTGTGCGACTCTCAACTGAGAACAAGATGGTAAAAGTATTTTTGCCAAAGCGATTCGCAGAACTGACCGAAGAAGACATCGGAGCATGAGGGCGATGAAGGGACTATTGATGGAGAAAAGAGGGGTGACGAGCGGTCACCAGTCATCACTTTCTCCTGCTCAGACAATAATTATAAATCAAAAAACAATTAAAAAAAAGATGGCAACCTGTCATTTGTGTGATGTGCGAGAGTGTGATCCTGCAATCGTCCTCAGGGTCTATGTTTCTAGGCATGGGCTCAATCCTGTGCAACGTCAAGCTACCGGTGCTGGAGTGGCACGAATGGACACGCGTTACAGGCCATCCGCGTGTGCGACTCTCCACCTGGAGAACAAGATGGTGAAAGTATTTTGCCAAAGCAGTCGCGGAACTGACCGAAGAAGACATCGAGAGCATGAGGGCGATGAAGGGACTATTGATGGAGAAAAAGAGGGGTGACTGAGCGGTCACCAGTCATCACTTTCTCCTGCTCAGACAATAATTATAAATCAAAAAACAATAAAAAAAAGATGGCAACCTGTCATTTGTGTGATGTGCGAGTGTGATCACTGCAATCGTCCTCAGGGTCTATGTTTCTAGGCATGGGCTCAATCCTGTGCAACGTCAAGCTACCGGTGCTGGAGGTGGCGACGAATGGGCACGCGCTACAGGCCACCCGGCGAGCACGACTCTCCACCTGGAGAACAAGCTGGTAAGTGTTTTGCCAAAGCGGTCCGCTTGGAACTTTGACCGAAGAAGACATCGAGAGGCATGAGAGGCGATGAAGGGACTATTGATGGAGAAAAAGAGAGGGTGACGGCGGTCACCAGTGCATCACTTTCTCCTGCTCAGACAATAATTATACGTCAAAAAACAAAAAAAAAGGATGGCAACCTATGTCATTTGTGTGATGTGCGAGAGTGTGATCACTGCAATCGTCGCTCAGGGTCTATGTTTTTTCCTGGGCATGCCGCTCAATCCGTGCAACGTCAAGCTACCGGTGCTGGAGGTGACGCGAATGGGCACGACGCTTCACAGGCCATCCGTTGTGTGCGACTCTCCACACATGGAGAACAAAGAGGGTAAAAGTATTTTCGCCAAAGCCGGTCGCGGGAACTGACCGAAGACACATCGAAGGCGTGAGGGCGATGAAGGGACTATTGATGGAGAAAAGAGGGGTAGCCAGGCGGTCACCAGTCCTCACTTACTCCTGCTCAGACAATAGATTATAAATCACAAAACAATAAAAAAAAGATGTGCAACCTGTCATTTGTGTGATGTTGCGAGAGTGTCGGTCACTGCAATCGTCCTCAGGGTCTATGTTTCTAGGCATGGGCTCAATCCTGTTGCACCGATCAAGCTACCGGTGCTGGGGGTGGCACGCGGCTGGAGCACGGCGTTACAGGCCATCCTGATGTGTGCGACTCTCCAACTGGAGAACAAGATGGTAAAGTATTTTTGCCAAAGCGATTCGCGGAACTGACCGAAGAAGACATCGAGAGCATGAGGGCGATGAAAGGGACTATAGATGGAGAAAAGAGAGGGTGACGAGCGGTCACCAGTCATCACTCTCTCCTGACTCAGACAAAAATTATAAATCACAAAACAATAAAAAAAAGATGGCAACCTGTCATTTGTGTGATGTGCGAAGGTGTGATCACTGCCGATCGATCCTCCAGGAGTCTATGTTTCTAGGCATGGAGGGCTCAACGTCCTGTGCAACGTCAACAGCCCTGCCGGTGCTGGGGGTGAGCAGCGCATGGACAGACCTGTGACGCTACAGGTAACCATCGTGTGTGCGGCTCTCCACCAGGAGAACATTTAAGATGGTAAAAGTATTTTTGCCAAAGAAGCGATTCGACTGGGAGACTGACCGAAGAGACATCGAGAGCATGAGGGCGATGAAGGGACTATTGGTGGAAGAAAAAGAGGGGTGGCAGAAAGCGGTCACCAGTCATGCCCCTACTCCTGCTCAGACAATAATTGGAAATCACAAAACAATAAAAAAAAGGTGGCAACCTGTCATTTTGTGTGATGTGCGAGAGTGTGATCACTCGCAATCGTCCTCAGGGTCTATGTTTCTTAGGCATGGGCTCAATCCTGTGCAACGTCAAGCTACCGGTGCTGGAGGTGGCTGCCGCAGATATGGACACGACGCTACAGGCCATCCGTGTGTGCGACTCTCCACCTGGAGAGACAAGATGGTAAAAGTATTTTTTGCCAAAGCGATTGACGGAACTGACCGAAAAAGACATCAGGAGCACGCAGGGCGATGAAGGGACTATTGATGGGGAAAAGAGGGGTGACGAGCGGTCACCAGTCATCACTTACTCCTGCTCAGACAATAATTATAAATCACAAAACAATAAGAAAAAAAGATGGCAACCTGTCATTTGTGTGATGTGCGAGTGTGATCACTGCAATACGTCCTCAGGGTCTATGTTTCTAGGCATGGGCTCAATCCCGTGCAACGTCAAGCTACCGGTTGCTGGAGTGGCCGCGCGAATGGACACGCGCTACAGGCCATCCGTGTGTGCGACTCTCCAGCTGTGAGAACAAGATGGTAAAAGTGTTCCTAGCCAAGCGATTGACGGAACTGATTGGAAGAAGACATCGAGAGCATGAGGGCGATAGAGGGACTATTGAATGGAGAAAAGAGGGGTGACGGCGGTGCCAGTGTCCATCTACTCCTGCTCAGACAATAGATTATAAATCATAAAACAATAAAAAAAAGATGGCAACCTGTCATTTGTGTGATGTGCAAGAGTGTGATCACTGCAATGCGTCCTCAGGGTCTATGTTTCTGGGCATGGGCTCAATCCTGTGCAACGTCAAGCTACCGGTGCTGGAGGTGACGCGAATGGACACGCGCTACAGGCCATCCGTGTGTGCGACTCTCCACCTGGAGAACAAGATGGTAAAAGTATTTTTGCCAAAGCGATTCAGCGGAACTGACCGAAGAAGACATCGAGAGCATGAGGGCGATGAAGGGACTATAGATGGAGAAAAGAGGGGTGACGAGCGGTCACCAGTCATCACTTTCTCCTGCTCAGACAATAATTATAAATCACAAAACAATAAAAAAAAAGATGGCAACCTTTCATTTGTGTGATGTGCGAGAGTGTGATCACTGCAATCGTCCTCAGGGTCTATGTTTCTAGGCATGGGCTCAATCCTGTGCAACGTCAAGCTACCGGTGCTGGAGGTGACGCGAATGGACACGCGCTACAGGCCATCCGTGTGTGCGACTCTCCACCTGGAGAACAAGATGGTAAAAGTATTTTTGCCAAAGCGATTCGCGGAACTGACCGAAGAAGACATCAGAGCATGAGGGCAGATGAAGGGACTATTGATGGAGAAAAAGAGGGGTGACGAGCGGTCACCAGTCATCACTTTCTCCTGCTCAGACAATAATTATAAATCACAAAACAATAAAAAAAAGATGGCAACCTGTCATTTGTGTGATGTGCGAGAGTGTGATCACTGCAATCGTCCTCAGGGTCTATGTTTCTAGGCATGGGCTCAATCCTGTGCAACGTCAAGCTACCGGTGCTGGAGGTGACGCGAATGGACACGCGCTACAGGCCATCCGTGTGTGCGACTCTCCACCTGGAGAACAAGATGGTAAAAGTATTTTTGCCAAAGCGATTCGCGGAACTGACCGAAGAAGACATCGAGAGCATGAGGGCGATGAAGGGACTATTGATGGAGAAAAGAGGGGTGACGAGCGGTCACCAGTCATCACTTTCTCCTGCTCAGACAATAATTATAAATCACAAAACAATAAGAAAAAAGATGGCAACCTGTCATTTGTGTGATGTGCGAGAGTGTGATCACTGCAATCGTCCTCAGGGTCTATGTTTCTAGGCATGGGCTCAATCCTGTGCAACGTCAAGCTACCGGTGCTGGAGGTGACGCGAATGGACACGCGCTACAGGCCATCCGTGTGTGCGACTCTCCACCTGGAGAACAAGATGGTAAAAGTATTTTTGCCAAAGCGATTCGCGGAACTGACCGAAGAAGACATCGAGAGCATGAGGGCGATGAAGGGACTATTGATGGAGAAAAAGAGGGGTGACGAGCGGTCACCAGTCATCACTTTCTCCTGCTCAGACAATAATTATAAATCACAAAACAATAAAAAAAAAGATGGCAACCTGTCATTTGTGTGATGTGCGAGTGCGATCACTGCAATCATTCTGAGGGTCTATGTTTCTAGTAGTGATGGGCCGAACTTTTGCCGAATCGAAAGTTCGGCGCCGAATCTTGGGATTCGGCAAAGCCGAACTTTGCCGAATTTTTCAAGAGATTCGGCAAAGATTCGGCAAAAATACATTGTTACCAGACTTACGTTGAAATTTAGTTTTTTCTGGCGAAAAAAGGTTTTATGCTGTTTTTTTCTTAACTTAAATGCAACATGTAATGCATATTGACACAGTTATTGCTAAGTAAGGTGATATTCTACAAGATAATTGTATCGGTGTCGTTTTTATGTGTTTACTGGCAATTTTAGAGTGACTTCTAGCAGAAGTGGCGTGACAACGAGGTTGGGTGGCAGCGGTGGCAGTCACGAATCACGCTACGAGAGTTTCGGTTTCGAGGCATTATTAGCGCAACCCTGCATGCAGGGGCGGATTTAGAGAGGGGGTCCGGATGTCCTACCCCCTCTTGAATCCTGTATGTGTGAAATTTAGGGCGTAAAACGAAGGAGAGGGTGAGGGGGTTCCTAAACATATGGTACGCTGACCAACACCTGACCCTCCCCTTAGGAAATTCCTGCATCCGCCCCTGCCTGCATGTGTGTGTACAGTGTTAAAATGAGGGCAATAACGCTGCGTTCTTGCTTTCTCTGAGACTTACCGTTCTGTGCGCGAAAACGACATGCAACGGTTGCTGAGCCTTCACCAGAAAAGTTAATATTATTATTGTAAATATGCATGTTCTTCGATTTGAGTCACTTGACGTCAGCTTTGCATGAAAGTGTGCGTCCCATATTAGCAACGACTCGTTTTTAACGTTTAAAATGCCAGTCTCTGGTGTTAGGACAAACACGAACGTTTAGAAAGATAGGGAAAGTTAGAGACGTCGGATGCGCAACGTCGAGCATTATAGTTCTGTGTTTAGTTCTATGAAGATACAGGAAAATCGCGAAATAACGCTGGCTGAAAAAACAATCAATCAACCAATCAATCTTTATTTGCACAAAATAGTAAAACACGGGAAGCGTGCGCGGCTGGCAGAAAGGTTACAAACCCGTACGCTGAGGCGTCTGCCAACCAACTTTCCGTGAGTTAATGAATAGACACAACACACAACAGTTCGACGTTTAAGACGCGGACGAACACAGGAAGGACAAAATATGGCCATTGGACTCGCAAATTAAGGGCGGCCCACACACTCGCGCAGAGTGCGCAGCGCAGCGGCACACACTACTTCTGAGCCGAAAACAGAATTGTTATAATTGCGAGGAGTGCTTTAAAGTAATTGTCGGCCAATGTTTCAACTACCTCGTTGCATCAGTGGTTTCACATACTCAGGGTAATGCGTTTATTTAAACCGTAACAGCACGGCGCAGCGCGATGCACGCTGCGTCGTAGGTTGAGTGAGTCTTAGGAGGCGCCCGCGGTAACAGCCGTCTCCGTGAACGAAACTTGATCCGTGCGAGCGGGCCTTGGTCGGCGGTTGGACTTCGCACGATAGTTCTTATACGCGTAGTCGTGGTATGTAGCTGAGCGCGCCGCCGGATACTAGCAAATATATCAAGTGGAAATGTCAAATTAAAATCCCGTCATGCAGAATGTACCGCATCATTTTTTACTTGCGCAGTGGACTGCGTAAATTACTGGTCGATCTTCTATTCTTGAGGCAGAAAATATTGAAGAGAACCACACTCGCTCACAAACACAATTACCGTGTTGCCTACTCACTCCACACCTCGCCGTAACCACTGGTTGTACTCAACGAGCTTGAGTTGGTTGTACTACGCTGCACCACCGTGCACTGCACGATATAACCTCACGACTGCACGGCGTCCATTTGCAATCCACGGCCCGGTAGCGTTCTCGCGCGTGCGCAGACATTTGCCGAATTTTTGCCGAATCTTTGCCGAACTTTCCTTCAAAAGTTCGGCATTTGCTGCAACTTTGCCGAATCTGAAGTTCGGCAGATTCGGTCCATCATCTAGATTTCTAGGCATGGGCTCAATCCTGTGCAACGTCAAGCTACCGGTGCTGGAGGTGGCAGCGAATGGACACGCGCTACAGGTTATCCGTGTGTGCGACTCTCCACCTGGAGAACAAGATGGTAAAAGTATTTTTGCCAAAGTGATTCGCCGGAACTGACCGAAGAAGACATCGAGAGCATGAGGGCGATGAAGGGACTATTGATGGATAAAAGAGGGGTGACGAGCGGTCACCAGTCATCACTTTCTCCTGCTCAGACAATAATTATAAATCGCAAAACAATAAAAAAAAAAGATGGCAACCTGTCATTTGTGTGATGTGCGAGAGAGTGATCACTGCAATCGTCCTCAGGGTCTATGTTTGTAGGCATGGGCTCAATCCTGTGCAACGTCAAGCTACTGGTGCTGGAGGTGACACGAATGGACACGCGCTACAGGCCATCCGTGTGTGCGACTCTCCACCTGGAGAACAAGATGGTAAAAGTATTTTTGCCAAGCGATTCGACGGAACTGACCGAAGAGACATCGAGAGCATGAGGGCGATGAAGGGACTATTGATGGAGAAAAAGAGGGGTGACGAGCGGTCACCAGTCATCACTGCCTCCTGCTCAGAACAATAATTATAAATCACAAAACAATAAAAAAAAAAAAGATGGCAACCTGTCATTTGTGTGATGTGCGAGGTGTGATCACTGCAATCGTCCTCAGGGTCTATGTTTCTAGGCATGGGCTCAATCCCGTGCTACGTCAAGCTACCGGTGCTGGAGGTGACGCGAATGGACACGCGCTACAGGGCACCCGTGTGTGCGACTCTCCAACTGGAGAATGAGGTGGTAAAAGTATTTTTGCCAAAGCGATTCGCGGAACTGACCGAAGGAGACATCGAGAGCATGAGGGCGATGAAGGGACTATTGATGGAGAAAAAGAGGGGTGACGAGCGGTCACCAGTCATCACTTTCTCCTGCTCAGACAATAATTATAAATCACAAAACAATAAAAGAAAAAGATAACAACCTGTCATTTGTGTGATGTGCGAGATTGTGATCACTGCAATCGTCCTCAGGGTCTATGTTTCTAGGCATGGGCTCAATCCCGTGCAACGTCAAGCTAGCGGTGCTGGAGGTGACGCGAATGGACACGCGCTACAGGCCATCCGTGTGTGCGACTCTGCAACTGGAGAACAAGATGGTAAAAGTATTTTTGCCAAAGCGATTCGCAGAACTGATTGAGGAAGACATCGAGAGCATGAGGGCGATGAAGGGAGTATTGATGGGGAAAAGGAGCACTGACAAGCGTTTGCCAGTCGTTACTTTCTCGTGCTTGGACGATAATCGTGAACCGCAGACCAAATAACAAAAATAAAAATGGTAACCTGTCATTTGTGATATGCGAGAGCGGCAGCAGCACTCCACTGCACAGGCATTACAAGTTCACCTTGCCCAGGTTCACAATATTTCCCCGCAAGATTACCTTCTGTTTAACAACTCACTGTGCGCCTTTCGAAACTTTACTGGGCATTATGATATACCTTTGCATGAGCACGACGACGGAGTCTCACGATGCATCCACGCTTTTTTGTCTTCAGTACAACACAATGGCGAATGTCTTCAGGCATTATGGAATGCCATTGCGTTCTCCATCACCTTAACCGTGGAAATGACTCGTCTCAAAGCCAATGACGAATGCGAATTTAGCGTGCACTACTTTCATTCTTTAGTCCACATGGTCTGGGCCGAAGGTAGCATTTTCCATGCTCTACAGACTGCATGCACCACATTGCACGGCACCACGGCAGAAAAGCCACAAACGTACGGCAAAACACGGGCCCTTTGTTGCAAAGCCGAACGTGCGCAAATATGCGCCTGCTCCTCTACGCCATTGAGATGGACCGTAGCGAATGAGACAAGACAGCGCAACCAATTTGGCGTGGAGAAGCGCGGAGAACATAGCACGTGGTCGGGCTCGGAGACAGCGCACATTCTCAAAGCGGTCCATCTTACGGCCTGTGCGGTCCATCTTGCGCACCGGAAAATGAGAACTCTCATTTCCTTTTTTTTTCTCTTTGTTGTTGTTTCTTCTTTTTTTATGTTTTTTTTATTTGCAAACGGTTTGGCTTTTTGTTTTCAGATTCGGCTCGTAAAGCTTTCTCAGCGCGCACTCAAAATGCTTTTCTGTAGCATCCTGTGCGGTCCATATAGCGCGTCAAAGAGCGCAAATTCTCTTTTCTTTTTTTTTTGTTATTTTTCTTTGTTGCCGACGGTCTGGCTGCTCGGTGCCAAAGTCGAGCGCAGACGGCAGCAGACCATCCGTGAGTGCTTTGGACAGTAAAAGGAAGTTTAATTTTAAATGTTTTTCTGTCCTTTTTTTAATTCGATCATTCGGATAATTTGACCCAATTTCAAGGTCCCGTCGAGGTCGAATTAACGAAAGTTTTCTGAATGAGGTGGTATTGATTTTTCCACATTATATAAATATAATGTAGAGTTGGGTCTGCAAGCTCAACTCTATGGACACGTACTGTAAACAACTTAATTTTCGCAAAAACCTATATTTTTGCGAGTTTCGCGAATGGCCTACAATTAGCGAAAAATAGGTCCCGCAAACAATTCCTGTAAAATGTAAACACATTGAAATCTATATTGAGAACCAACTGTGTCGCAAAAATCAGAGCCCGCAAATTATTCCAAAAATTAAGCTTTGACCCTGTGGGCGCTCGGCCCGCCACCCCGCGCCCATCCGGTCAACGACGCGCCACCGCCCTGGGGGCGGCTCCTCGGCACAGGCGGATAATATAAGCGCATGCGGCAGCGAAAGGAGGGACTGTTCGCCCAGCCTTCAAGCGTACCCCGCAGATGGTAATAAACCTCAGTTTGTGAAAGGGACGAGCCGTCTGGTCAATCTCCCGCGGCGGACGACGGAAGTCGAACGCCACAACCTAGATCGCGAAATATTGAGCCCGCAAATAATAAGTCGTTTACAGTGTATTGTTTGTCAGCTGGCTAATATTGGGTTTCTTGGTTCTAGCCATTTTGCGCGTTTCCACGCCCAGTTTCCGCAAGTCAAGAGTGAGACCTAAGGACGTCATAAAGCGTCTTCAAGCCAAAGTCTCGCGCTACAGGAAGGCCATCACGAGACTGCGGAAGCAAGAGCAGATGCCTCAGACAGCTACAGAAGCCCTCGCCATGATTCGCCCTCATGTCACTGAGGAGGTATTCCAGCTGGTGTCAAGTCATGTGAAACTGAGGTCGAAGGGCAGGAGAAAACGATTTCCGCTGTGGCTAAAAAGTTTGCCTCGCACTGAATCTTTTGAGAACGCAAGCCCACCGATTTTTGTCCGCACATTTCACTCTGCTTTCTCGGCGTTTCCTGAGAAGGTGGCTGTGCAATTTCAAAATGACACCTGGAATAATTCCGGGAATAATGTAGTGTATCTCCAAAAAGACGCAGTTGTAGAATGAACGCGACCGAGTCTGTATCCTCGTCTTTGACGAGATGGTCATAAAAAAGAACTTGGCCTATCATGTTACTCAGGATGTCGTTCAAGGATTTACAGATGATGAGCGTTGAACACACTTCCACAATCCCAAACTGAGCCTTGGTTGTCCTTCTCTCTGGTATTTATAAGAGGCGGGTTCAGCCAGTCGCCTATACTATTGGGCATACATCAACGCCATCGACCGTACTGCGTAACTTGCTGACATCCCTGATCGAACAGCTAAAGGACATCAGAATTACTGTGAAGGCTGTCATATGCAACTAAGGGGCCTCCAACGTCATATTTACATTGTAAGTATGCAAAACCAACTAGCCCAACAGCTCATTTTGACACAGCCTCCAACGTCAGTTTGGCAAATCAGTTGGGTGTGTCGATCAGTCAGCCATTTTTTACTGTGGAGAAATGAATGTGTCTACTTCATTTTCTATGTTCCACACCTGATAAAAACAACTCGCAACAATGTGCAAGCGCACAGGCTTCACATTGAAAACGAAGTTGTGGATTGGTCGTACATAGTACAGTTATACCATTCAACGCATGAGATACGGCTACGATTGGCACCAAAGCTGACCGACCAAAGCTGACAGGCCACACAGGTTCTAAGAGCCTCGGTATGCGTCGCACTGTTGTCTCTTGTGTATGCAAAAAAAAAAAAAAAAACTCCCGGAGGCAGTTATGTCTACGGCATACTTTTGCAATCGAATGGAAAAGCTTTTCGACTGTTTAAACAGTTTGAGCTGCAAAAAAAACTGAGCAAACGTTGCGGCATGGAATTCGGAGAAATTCTGAGTTAGTTGAGTTCCTTGATAAGCAGCTTCCTTGGATTGCAGCGTGGAGGTTTGATGGGAGTCACCAGCCACAAACCATCATAGGCTGGCAAGTTACTATTAAAGCCATCCTGCTGCTCTGGGAAGATGTTTCTCGTAACTATGACTTCCAGTTTCTGCCCACCCGTCGCCTTCAGCAAGATCTGCATGAAAACATGTTTGGACGTACTAGGCAGAAGGCAAGGCTGCAATACAAATCCCAATGTGTCTCAGTTCATTTCTGGGCTGAAGCACCTTTGTATTCAGAACCTTTTCAAGCTTTCAGAAAAGGGTAATGTTGAAGACGACGGGTCTGGGTTCCTTCAGGGTTGTCGCAATTTTAGCTTCGAAGTGCTTTCTTTGATTGCAGACATTGTTGAGTGCGTCCCGCCTGACAACTTTCCTTTGCTAGACAACATTGCGGAACTGGCGGCACATGATGACTCTCACATCATTGATAAATCTGCCACATACTATGTCATGTGGATTTTTATAAAATTTTGCTGAGAAGACTGCGCAAGGCTGTTCATGTTCACAACTGCTGAAGGATGAGCATGACACCCTGAACATTCCTCATCAGTATTTCCCAATGCTTAAAGCGTACCACATCCAGGGCAAGCTTCTTGGAAACCTGATTGTGCCATCAGAAGCTGCCTTCAGATACATCCAGCAGCTTGAGTTGCACTTCCTTTCTGTCATTGCAAAGGTGGCGCATCTTCATAACGTCTGTGGTGTTTTGTATGCCGACCTCGTGGATGTTGTCAGTTTTACGTTTTGCAATAAGGAGTGCCATAAGAAGTTTTTAAAGATGTTTTGCAGAGTATGTCTCTGCTGCCATGTACTGTTGTGTGTGTAGTCGCTTGGAAAGAAGGTGAATAAACAGGAGAGGGACGACGCCCGCCCAATCGACGCTTTCATATTTTCGTCACCTTCTCGCAGTTCGTAATTCAAATGCAGCTAACGAACGGTTGGAAACCCTTTCAAATCTAGGCACACTATTTTTCCGTTCCATTTCGTTCCAAACCAGAATTTGCGGCTTGCAGTGCTTGCGGTTCCAAAAGAACGACGACGACAACTCGGCTGGTTTCATCGGCGTGGTTGACGTGGTTTTCTTTTGTGATCTTGCAGTCGCCGATTTCTGCGAGTGTGGCAAGTGTGTTCTACATCGGCGCTTCAATTTGAAACGAGGGGCTTTACTCGTGAAAAGAATTAGCCATGGGGCAGGATTCCGGCCTCCCACCGATTTTCTCTGGAAGCGGGGCAAACAGAATGTTTCCGTTGTGATTCAAGGTTAGATTGTGTCACGATCATTAATAAATCTGAGTGCTATAAAGGGTGTGGCGTTCATTACTTTTCCTTTAAGAGCGCAGCTCTTAGGCGCCCGTTTCCGGCTTGAGCGGCGTTGCCGTTGCCGTCGGCGCAACCACACGGTCACATGACCCCCGTGAGGTCACGATGGTCACGTGACCTCATGGCTACGCCCGACGCCGCTCGGAAGGGAGAGTAGCAGGCAGGATGAGGAGGTGAGGAGGAGGGAGGGAGGGAGGAGGGTATACGCTCCCCTCAGTACCCTTCCCTCCTCCTCCTCAAGAGCTGCGCTCTAATTCGGTGTTACAGGGAGTTGTAAGCGACTTTCATTTTTTAGTTTGTTTGTCTTCTAGAATTCATCACAGCAGTTAACACCCCAATGCTATATTGTAGACATCATCAGCGTTGCAGTGGTTATGAACTTTTCTATCCTGTGCGTACCATGCAGTATAGACAGCGCATCTTTGGTCGAATATATTGAATATTCGAGTGACCGAATATTTTGAATTCGATTCGCGAATTGAATTATTTGGGAACTTGCGATTCGATTCAAATTCGTATATTCAAGTATTCGTACACCCCTACTTTTAAAGGCTCGGTCACAGGCCACCGGGCTATATTAGTGAATGTCTAATTTCAGAATCGTTTGTATTTTTATGTATGGCCAGGTTGAATGGGAGAGTTGTCATTTCTCTATTATGCAAAGTCTTGTCCATTGGTCATGCAACTTGGGTGTCACTGGGCCTTTCCTGGTCTTGTTCACGATGGCTGCTTTAGTTTGATTTGCAGTTTGTACAAAGGCAAAAAGAGTCGTATTGTTTGGACACGAGCCGGCAGGCTAGTCATGTTTCGAATTGCAATTTTATGTTGTGGGGATAATCTGCAGATGTGGAATATACAAGGATTTGTTTTTGCAAGATTGTTCCTTATGATAGATGCGACGTGAATTTGTGGATGACAAATTGTTAAATAATGATTTGTTATGCTAAGAGTCTTTTCGTGTGCTACTAATTGATACTAGCGTCTTGTGCGCTAACAAGGCAGGCATTTTACACGGCGAGCCACTTAGGAGAATTTGTTTGCATGGGCACACAAACAAATTTGTGTGGACTATAGTCCGAGTGTTTCCAGGTATAATTTGTAATGACCAGGTTGCAGGTTGCAGGCCAGCAGTCGACCAGTCTTTACTAGCGACTACAGAACCACTCTATGTGTTTTTTTCTAGTGTGTTCGTGTTGAATGTTTCTTTATTGGTATGGAGCTTCGTATTGGGTCACCCGACTTTGGTGTCACTTGTGAACTTTTAAATGTTTCGTCTCTCAAACCAGTACAAAGAGGCTGATGAGGTTTTCCTGAAAAATATTCTTTGTAACACATTCTGAAACAATTAAGTAAAAACAATTTTCACAATCTTTTGCTCCTGTATTTTATGTAAAGTAACTAATTTTTTTGGTTGTCTTCGTGGCCAAAATAAAAGAATTTAATATTTGTTAATAGCTGCCTTCTGTTGGTTGTCCTTTCCTTCCTGTTCCGTGAAATAGTTTTATATTTCATGTTGTACATGGTTACCTATTTACCTGTCTGTCCTGAAATTGTAAATGAATTTAAGTGTGCTTTTGAGCTGTTGAATAAACAGCTCAAACGTCCAGAGTAAATTCTAAATTAGCAACCATAAGCTCATTTAAAATTGTAGTTAGTCATGACAGCCTAGGTGGCGCAAGCTAGCGCCGAATACAAGTGGAAGCACTAATATTAGTTACCCATCCATTTGGCTAGTAGTATTCTGCGACTCTATCCATGTTGAAAAACGAAACTGAAAGCATTGAAACAGGAAGTCTAGAAAAATTTACTAGGAGCGCCGGTAGTCGAGTGGGTCGCTGGGGCCTGTGGGAGTGGCGACTCTTTACATTCTACTATATTACTCTATGCCTTTTCCCCGAACACTGCTGATGCTGCATGACTCCCTAACCCCAAAATAAAATAAGCAAAGAAAAGAAACTCTTCAGCAAGTCGATTGTGTAGACGACAAGGGTTGTGCAATCATACTTTGAATGCCTCATTTTTTTTACCATTTTCTTTTGCCGTTACTGCTTTGCCCGTATTTCTTTTTCCTTTTTTTTTTGCCTTTCTATTTTTGCTGCCTGAATTTAGTGAGCTTTATTTATTTTTTTTATTGCTTCCTTAATTGAGCGGATAAATTCCCCGTCTAAATTTAGCAGAACAATTTCCCCGCTATATATAGCTGAAAAATTTCCCCGCTAAATTTAGCGGAAGAAAATGCAGCTAAGTTTAGCAGGAAAATTTCCTTACTAAGTCTAGCGGGAAAAATTTCCCAGCTAAATTTAGGAAAACAATTGCCTAAATTTCACGGACAACTTCCCCGTCCGCCTCGTTAAGACATGTTTTAGGTTGTGAGTCTGCTTTTTGTCCAAGTTCACACAGAATTTCTTGGGGTAGCACAGTTTTATCCATGCACGCATTGCCAAAACAGAGTCTGAACATCGGTGAACTTCGACGTCTTCTGTCAAGCATGGCCTTTAATAAGTATGCCTTCGACGGGTTGGCTTTTGACGGGTCGGCTTTCGACGGCTTGGCCAAAACCCCCTTGAACTAGACATTAAACAACCCCGATGCGTCATTGCCTGCAGTGGAATTCAATCTTAACCTTCTGTTCTCAATCGATTAAATATTGCTACAGCTGCCTGTCTACTTCCGGCTTGTCTTCATCTCACGTATATTCCAACTAAAACAAAATATTTCTTGAGCATAAAACCCCAAAAACGCCTTTGCAAAAAAAAAAAAAGATATAATGAAGAGGTGCGGGAAAAAAGAAAGGATGGACTGAAGGCGTGCGAGCCAAATACATGTATAGGAGGCAGTGTTGCCAGACGGAGAAAAAAAAGTCAGCAGATTGATCCCCAAAAAGTCAGTAGATTTGCACAAAAATCAGTAGATTCTACGAAATCTGTGTTTTGCCATGTTTTGCTATTTCCATTAAACCACACTTCAAAGAAATAGTATAGAGTAACAAATACCATGGTAATATACACAAATAAAAATGAAAAAAAACAAGACCAGTTTCTAACGTATACCCAACTAAAGTTTACCTGTTTTATGGAGGACAAAGTAAAATGGCACCGTGAATGTTTTTGTTTTTTATTTTGTTTATTAGCATTGACTAGTGTTGCGATTTCGAGGATTATTCTTTGAAATCGAGACTGAGCCACTTTTGGGATCAACAGATGAGTGCGACAGTGCGACATCCACCTGTCGCTATTATTGAAACGAAACCAAAACAAGACGTTCCGGCAAGTGCGCGCGTACATGTCCAATGGAAGTCCTCTGCAAGCTGCCATCTTTCCTTACTGGGCTGTGGAAGGTTTTTGACGCAACGCTGTTGGCGCGGAGCACTGTTGAGGCTACGCGTCGTCTGCTACGGGCTTATTTCTTTTTCGCCTGACCCAAAGTTTGCGTTCAAACGTGGAGAAACTTAATTCGTTAGCTTTTTAAGCCACCGAGGAATAACATTATATCATTTTCTTGCCAGAGCCTGCCAAATAAAAGTAAAGAACTGAAATTTGGATGTCGATCCCATGCATTCCGCCGGGCGAATGAATGAAAATGGCGGCCCTCTCCGCTCAGCTCGGAGCAGCCGAGAGTTCAGGCGCATGCGCTCACGCCTCTCGCTCTGCGCCGCGGGCTGATTGGCTCACTCGGGAGAGGGACGTTACGGCGGCGAGATCATAGACTGGCCAAACTCTCCCCATATATGGCTCTGGCCCGGATGTCACCGTCGACGGGCTTCTGGGCCATCTAGCCAGTGCTTCGTTTTTAATTCTGGGAGAATATGAGTTTCCTTTGATGGGCGACCCTGGGAACTGAAGGGGCCAAATAATAAATTTTAATATGTTTACTAAAAAAAAAAGTCAGTAGATTTTCTTTTTTTCAGTGAATCAGTAGACCCGGAACGAAATCAGTAGATCTACTGATAAATCAGTAGACCTGGCAACACTGATAGGAGGATGCAGCAGACTGGGACTCTGGACTTAGTAAGATTACCTCCGTCACGGTTTTCTCCAAACTTTTTGTTTCTTGCGTGCCTAGTTTATTTTGCTAAGAAATACAGAGCTTAGTGATTGCTGCTTGCTCTTCGAATAAATAAAATGATTAACGACAAAAATGACTCGTAAAAAATAATCCCACCCCAAGATCCCAATAAACCAACAAAGACGTGTTTGGTGGTTTACGACCCTTGTGATTCAACTCTCTCGACATGGCATTGTTGTTTTCAAACCGTCTGTTTTCAAAAAAATCCCAACAAAACTAGTTTATTTTTTTTACTTTCGAACTTCTTTTTATAACCTTTTTCTAAAATGAAAAGGAGGAATAAGATTGAAGTGAATGTAAATGCGCAGACGAGTTGGTGTACAATGAACATGACAGAAATCTCAAGACTGCAGTGTTTGTGTGTTTTGTTTACCCAGAGTCTCGGGGTCGCTGTTATGTTTAAGGTTGAAGGTCTGCGGTCTGACCGCATGTAAACCATAACCACACAATCGCTATGGATTTAACTCTGCCCAAAAACTCGATGCTATACTACTTGCATAAGTATCATCGTGGTTGTTGTTTTTAGTTGGGTTATATTGGCTGTGCGGACATGTCAAATAAAGATTAATATTTTAAAATTGAGCACTTTAAAGCTTTGGCTCGATTATGCTAGATCACTTCGCTGAAACCTTCGCAAACTCGTATTATATTCGTCATGCGTGGAGGATTGCACTTAGGTGTCTACCGCTGCGTAGAGTTGATGTAGTCGTTGGCAACTCTTGAACGATAGGACATGATTGACCCCAATCAGAAGAGTTTCATTTCGAAGTTCACACCACGACATGAAGTTAGAATCTCGCTTAAAAGGTGCTCGATGAGTTCACCCCCTGTAGTAAATATGAGCAAGATATCGTCTAAATGCCAACCTGAAGTTGTTTTTTTTGTTTTTTTTAATGACCATAGGGCGTTATTTTACACAGTGTTTTACACGGTGTTTTACACGTTCCTTCAAAACAGAAACGAAAGCTCGTTCCTCGTTTGTTCCTTCTCAATCTTGGAAAGCGTTCCCATTAAGTTTTTAAGAGTTTTTAAGATTGGAACTTGGGGTTACTTTAACGTAACATTTGCGTGTTTTTTTTTCAATTAAATATTGTTTTTTTATATTAGTTGCATAAAATGAAGCAAGCAAGAGAAAACGTCCACATCGAACTTCGGGGTCGAGTCGCCACGGTCCCATTTGTTCCAGCTCTTAGTTTTTGACTACCTCTCGCACACTTTTCCATCCCTTGAGGTCAGAGGTTGAAATTGTGAACAATAAAAAAAAAAAGCCAGATGCGTACTAAACTGGTGTAAAATTTCAAATGAAGAGAAAAGAAAAGGAACGCCATTCCTCCTCCCGTTTCCTCGAAAGCTTAACGATCGAGTTCCCGTTTCGGTTCCACCGATGCAAGATGGAACGGCGGTCTTCCTCCGTTCCTCCTGAAAGGAACGCGTTCAAGGAACCTCGTTTCATGAAACGCCGTTTCGTACAGCACTGCTTTCCGAGAAAGGGGAAGCTCTGGATTTCTTAGAGTCTATAGTCAGACTAAAAATAGAGAGGAGTCGCAATACTTTTCCCGCACATTTGTATGAGCTGTCGTGCACCAATTATACATTTCAGTTGAAAAACAAAATTGCGCTGTGTGTACGTTTATACAGAGTACGATTTAGTCTGCCAGAACGGGCGACTTGTCTCCCAGCTGTAGATGAGAAACTGAGACAGTGCAGTACAAACCGCTAACCTGGGGCCTTTAACGTGCACCACGCAGTAGTGACACACCACCGCACGCCGGGATAATTTCTGTTGAAGACAACACAAAACCCTTTAAACACATTCTCAAAAAAAAAATTATAAAATGTTTTTAAGAAACTAAGAGTTTGTTTTGTACGTTGGTATTTACGTTGCTATGTATTTCTTACTATACTGTGGTGGCCGCGTTTTAAAAGACAAAAATATATAACTGGCATTATTTATGCTGTGTTCAGAAAAAGTGTAGTTTCTACAGAGTTCGCCGAACTTAAAAATGTATTCAGCTAAAAAGTTGGGAGGAAAACTTCATGCAAATGTGCAAAGATAAAAGAAGCGTATTTTCTTCTTTTTTTATATTTGTGGGCAGGGTTACTGTTTTTGAGCCTACGAGCCGTTAGAGCATACCTAATCACGCGAACGCGTATTAGCAATTGTAACCTCGTTAGCCATGTTGAAGATTTACTATGCGTTCATACGCTTCTATAATATGTCGCAACATAAAAAATAAAAAAAGCAGGACACGTTTTTTTTTAAAGTTCTCTCTTCGTTATAATTGGTAATTTTCTGCTCTCCACTCGCCTTCTCTCCGACGCTCGCGCTGCTAAAGTGGACGGAGTAAAAATAGATGCTTATCGCCAATTGTAGCCTTTTGAATTAATTTTCATTCATAAACACTGAAAAAAGGCAGCCCAAGCGACAGGGATCGCACTTGGCAGCAGCGGCAGCTCGAGCAAGCACGCCCTAACCTATCGCCGGTGTTATTCCCAGGTTGGTCGTTTCTTTTTACTGCATTGACTGCAGTTTCGAACTGTACCGCTGCCGCTACTCTACCATATTGTGTCAATGTCTAGCAATGACGATGTGTCCTGCGCACGATGTGACGATTTACTTCCAGGTCACTGTAGTATTATCTCCTGTACTGAGTGCAGGTCCCAGCACGAACTAGGTAACTGCTCAGGTGTGTATGCCAGAAACTATAAATCTAAGAGCGAAAGCTTTGTGAACTCATGGAAGTGCCACGGCTGCAAGAAAGGCGGTGCGTCAGGCAGCCAAAGGGCAAGCAAGTGCAGCAAAACAACATACCAGTCATTCTTGCAGGAATAAATAGAAGACTGGACACCCTCTTGACGTGCACAGAGACTGTTGAAAACATCGAGAAATCCCAGCAGATGATATCACCCCAGTGCGACGGGATTCTGGAGAAGGTAACCCAACGAAATGAAATAAGATATCTTCGCGAACGATTATAATGAGTGGAAAAGCAGGAACTCCAGTCAGCGGTTCACGAACTGGAATGGCGCATCAGAAAGCTGAATCTTGAGATCCAAGGTATTGCCAAAACTGAAAGTGAAAGCTTACTCTGCAAAACGTAATGAAATCGCTGCTAGCACTGGAGGCTCCACCCCTCGCTGGAAATGACATAACCGATATGCCATAGGCTCCCATCACGATAAGACAAGGTTCCGGGCATAAGTGTCTGTTTCGCAAGGCAGAGCGGCAGAGAGCTATGGCTAAAGCGGAGGGGAGAAAACCTTATCTGTATATTTAAAAAAAAAACACAAAGAAGCGCAACCGAGAGCTGGTGTTGGCAGCAAAGAAGTGGAGCAACACGAGTCAGTACAAGTACGTATGGCATAAAAATGTGAACGTGCTTGTAAAGAAAGCATGACGGGAGCGAACACATGTTGTTCGGTGTGAAGACGACCTATTTAAAATGGCTTAAGTTGCAGATCGTCTTGACTATATAGTTGGTTTCATTATATTGCAATGGGTGATCGGTCTTTTATAGCTCCCAAACGTTTAAAATGTGATGTTGGTAATGACCGCCTAATAAAATGCTTTCATTTAAATGCTCAATCAGCTAGAAACAAAGGTTCCGATATTGAGCTATTGCTGGACCAGTTCGGTTTTGTGTTCGATATAGTCATGCTTACAGAGACCTGGTATTCGGATGACGATAGCATACTTCACCTGCCAGCGAATAGCACCGCCTTTTTAAACCGTACCTCCCTGCGTGGAGGGGAGTTGTCCTTCTAGCTAAAAAGAAAAATCAGCAGAACCCATCCTTTGGGAATGATTATCTACGTTAATGCGAATAGCATCAAACGGTGCGGAGTTATGCGCGTTCGTCAGGTGGCCGGCACACTCTAGATACGCCAGCCCACTCTTGAGGCGATTCTAAATTTGTTGACACTTTCACAGCCCTGCGCACGATCTCCGCAGCCCAGCACGTGCGTTTGTGTCACTTAGGAAGGCGAGCAAAGCACGCGCCATACGCACAAACACTCAAAATGGTACCGACCAGACTCTCTGGCGTCTCAGCTAGTCTCAACCAACGGTACTCTAAACGGTTGTTTATATCTTTACCATAGGACGCGCTTTACAGCGCTGTCACAGCTACCGGTGCGCGCGCGTTCCATGCACGAGGGCTCATTCCGCTCTCGTGAGGCTGAGCACGGCCGCTACATCACCCTCTCCCGAGCGCGGGAGAGGGTGAGCTAGCGGCCGTGCTCAGCCTCACGAGAGCGGAATGAGCCCTCGTGCATGGAACGCGCGCGCACCGGTAGCTGTGACAGCGCTGTAAGCGCGTCCTATGGTTAAAGATATAAACAACCGTTTAAAGTGCGTTGAATGACTGCCTTCATAGCGCTGTGGTTAGCGCGTCTGCCTGCTGATCAAAGGGTCAAC
Organism: Ixodes ricinus; assembly: GCA_037355805.1. NCBI lineage: Eukaryota > Metazoa > Arthropoda > Arachnida > Ixodida > Ixodidae > Ixodes > Ixodes ricinus. The sequence continues at coordinate 19,083 of JAZHYW010010742.1, read as the reverse complement.
GGTTCGAATCCCAGCCGGCGCCGGTCTTTTTTATTTATTTATCGACCCACGGCGTAAGAGGTTAGATAGCCAGATAGATAGATAGATAGATACATAGACGAAAAGTGCGTGAAGTATCCAAAGAATGCTATTCGCATTAATATGTGTTTGAAATACCCAGCGACTACAGCGTTTTTCAATAAAGATTAGGAGATATTATGCTTGCGCAGTAACCAGAATCTGTTTGCTGTTTGTTATCAACTACCCGACGGCAACGTCGCAAAATAATTCGAGTTTTTTTTATTATTTTCTTAGTTTCACAAACGAAATCAACTACAATGTTATCTGCGGTGGTGATTTTAATATAAACATGCTTGTTGACAGTCCTGAAAAGGGATTTGATCACAATTATGAATGACAGGCAGCAGCGGCGGCGGATAACAAGCAACCTAAAACTTCGTCCTATATTTTCCAGGACCGCACGCGCCACAGTCCGGGCCACGACCAGCAGAGATTGTGCCAAAGTGCAAGACATCAGGGCTGACACAGCGCTTCAAGGGTACAATCTACGTATTCGTCACCAACAGAAAAGCCAATCGTACAACACCATCGGAATTCGCCGCAAAGCAAGACACAGGCTACATAAGCAACTGTTCCTGGCCGGTCCCGACACAGGCAGCAGCGGCGGCGGATAACAAGCAACCTAAAACTTCGTCCTATATTTTCCAGGTTGGTTAACAAACCTCTTATTTTTCTGATGTGATTTGTTTGCCGCTGCTGCTGCCATACAGCCTTAGAGTGCACTGCTTCCGAGCTGAGTGTTTTTTGTGCTGCTGTGAAAAAAAAATAGAGAACTGCAAGCATGAGCAAGGACAACAAGGAACTCGCAAAAGCGATTGACGATTTGCGACGTGAGATTAGAGCCGAGATTCGGGGCGTAAAAGAGAGTGTAAAATTCAGTAGCGACACGCACGACAACGTCAAAGAACTTAAAGATGAGGTAAAAGAACTGCGTAAGGAAATTCAGCAGTTAACCAACCGAAACCAGGCGCTCGACACGGAGAACGCTATGCTGAAAACAAGGATTGAGGAAATGGAGATATACCAACGTTCCAATAATCTGGAAATCAAAGGAGTGCCTCCAGAAGGAAATCCGCTAGACGTAGTAAAAAGAATCTGCACCATCATAGAGGAGCCTATTACGGAAGGTGACATTGACATATGTCACCGTGTTCCAACATTCAAAGAAGGTCAGAAAAACATTGTTGTCCGGTTCGTGCGACGCGAAAAGAGAAATCAAATACTGGCGAAATCAAAGATTACTAGGCTAACGACAACGGCTCTCGACTACGGCGGTCCAGGTACCCCGGTTTACGTGAACGAACATCTAACAGGCTTAGGCAAACAGTTGCTCGGGGCAGCCACCGCACGAAAACGAGTAGTGGGGTGGAAGTTTGTGTGGACTAGGGGCGGGAAAATTTTTGCACGTAAGGACGTGACTTCGCAAGTAATACAAATCAACAGTCAAAGTGACGTCGAAAAAATAGCCAATTAGACTTCCCATGAATTTCTCGCTTTGGCGAGCTTTTTATAATGGAACACCAGCAGGAGTGCAAATATTATAACTGTTCATCCTTCAATGATATGTACAAAAATTACCAGAATCACTTTTCTGTCATGCATTTAAACACACAAAGTATTAGAAACAAACAGGACAAGCTTGACCTTTTTTTTCAACCACTATCAGTTAATTTTGACGTAATGTTATTTACAGAAACGTGGCTCTCTGCGAACGAGGCTCCGCCCTATTTCGAAAGATACAAATTTGAAAGTTTATGCAGAACTACAAAGAGGGGGGTGGAATAGCGATGTATTTTAAAGAAAATTTAAACTACGACGTACTGGAAGATTTTAAATTAATGAATAATAATATTGAGTGTCTGGTTGCCAAAGTAGAGTCTGTGTATATTGCAGCTGTGTATAGGCCACCCTCTGGTAATGTTACTGACTTCTTAGAAATTTTTGATAACTTGTTACAATTTTTGGGTGAATTTTCTCGACCATTTCTGATACTTGGAGACATCAATCTTAACACCATTGCTAATGATGGACACGCCAGAGAGTTTTGGGATATTTTAAATCAATACGCCTGTAGCAACGAAATAACGCTGCCTACCAGGGTGAGTCAAAAGAGTGCAACTTCCATTGACATCTGTGTTACAAATGTGCTTGCAAATAAGCTTGTATCTGGTGCGTTCATAGAGGACATCAGTGACCATCTTCCTATTTTTAGCCTGTGCCCTTTCATGCATGAAAAAAATCCAGAGCAAACTGAAACACTTTTTTATAGAAATATAAATGATGAAACGCTGAATACTTTTGGTTTCCTTTTAGAAGAAACAAATTGGGGAGAAGTGTTCACAGAGAAAAATCCTTGTTCAGCATTTAATATCTTTCATCGGAAGTATAAAGCCGCTTATGACGCATCCTTTCCTTTAAAACAATCAAAACAGAAAAGTAAAAAAATTAGGAAACCCTGGGTAACCGCGTGTTTAGTAAAGAAAATAAATAAAAAGAATAAAATATATCACGCATTCTTGCGTTCGCGTGATCTGAACGTACTAAGAGAGTTTAAGAAAATGAGGAATAAAGTAAACTCGGATTTGAAGGCGGCCAAACGTCAGTATTACCAAAATAAATTTATGTCTGTTCACAATGACCAAAGGAAAGTATGGGAAGTTTTTAATACTGTGGCAAACCTGAAAGAACAGAAAAACGCAGTGAAAGAAATCCTAATCAACGGGAACGAGGTGACGGGCGTTGAAATGGTAAACGAAATGAACAAGCATTTTATAAATATCGGCGAAAGTATGGTATCAGAAGGCAACACAAACGCCGACGTGATGACAATAACGAAGATAACAAATTCAATAATGTTCTTCCCGACAACAATGTATGAAATAGAAACGCTGATTGATAAAATAAAGAAAGACGTAGCAGCGGGTGACGACGAGTTGAAGGCTCAACCACTCAAGTACGTAGCTAGAATTATTAGCCCTATACTATCATACCTCGCGAATAGCATGTTAGAAAGCGGTATTTTCCCGACTGATTTGAAGCTAGCTAAAGTTACTCCTATTTACAAAGGCGGTAGTAAAAAAAGTATCGAAAATTATAGGCCCATTTCTGTATTAACAATATTCTCTAAAATATTTGAAGGCGTAATAAAAAGCCGCCTGGAAAGTTTTTTCACAAAGCATAGTGTCATCTCCACCGCCCAATACGGGTTCCAAAAGGAAAAATCTACAGAGCAAGCTCTTCTTGACATAAAAGAGAAATTGGTTGCAAATATTGAAGACAAGTTAATTACACTCGGACTGTTTTTAGATTTGAGGAAAGCGTTCGACACTGTTCAGCATCCTATTTTACTCAGAAAACTAGAACATTACGGCATCCGCGGGGTCGCGCTCGAATTACTAAAAAGCTATTTAACAAATCGTCAGCAATACGTAAAAATTGACAATCTAGAATCAAATAAGGAAACAACGCGTCATGGTGTCCCACAGGGTTCTATATTAGGCCCTTTACTTTTCCTAGTTTATATAAATGATATCGTAAGCATTTCTGGTTCCCCGGAGTTAATAATGTATGCAGACGACACTAATATTTTTTTTAGTGAAGCAACTCCAGAATGCCTCGAGGAAAGGGCAAACGCCTATCTTGTAAAGCTTTCAAAATGGCTGAGTTCCAATGGGTTACAATTAAACACAAGCAAAACAAAATATGTGATTTTTAAACCAGCAACAAAACGTCTTACAAACTCCCTTAAGATTATGTTTGAAGGTGATTTAATAGATCAAGTAACTGAGCAAAAATTTCTGGGTGTGTGGTTTAACCAAGAGCTAAAATGGAATACACATGTAAGTAAACTAAAGTCAGAATTATCACGAGTTCTTGGCTGTATTTATAGAGTGGCAAGCCTTGTGCCGAGGATGGTTAGTGGAAACATTGTATTACTCCTTATATTTTTCTAAAATGTGTTATGGGATTCTTATATGGGGCACAACTACAGTATCCGATTACTCTAAATTACTAATCCTACAAAAAAAGGTTCTACGTGTTAGCAGTGCGACTAAGAAAAAGAAAAGAAAGAAAAGTGGTTGAGACACGAGCACGAGCGGGGAGAAAAGAAAGAGGACGAGGAATATAGGGACGCACGAGCACGGACGATACGGAACGATTTGTAACGCTGTCTGATTAAATGTTTTTTACTTAATACTAACATGGCGCAGTCGACACCGACAAGAACCACAGGTACGTGTTAGCTCAGGCACGCGACCCAAGCATGCATTTTATTGAACGCCTGCCAAAATAAGCCAAGACATGGCCGACTCTACAAACGATCTTGCCGAGCGCTACGAACAGCTCCAAATCGCCTACGAAAAGCTTCAAACTGATATGTCGACGATCCAAAATCAGCTGCGTCAAAGTCAAGAACAACGCCCGACCGCGGGTTCAGTGCCGCAAACACCGGACACAGTCGCACATCTTGGGGACGGAACAGTCAACGTTCCCATGGGCCACGAGGCGACCAGCCGAGAGCCTGCGATCCCCACCATCAACGAACTTCTCGCCATCATCGCAGGGACTCAACAACGGATCGTGGAGTGCGTATTGACAAACTCACGTCCCCTCGAAGTCCACTCTACGATTGACACGTCATCCGCCATACCCATTTATAACGGAGATATAGAGACCAACGTTTCTCATTGGCTTGAAGAGGTCGATCGCGTCGCCTCTCTTGCACATTGGACGTCATCTCTCACCATGCTGAATGCTTTGACTCGACTCAGAGGACCTGCTAAGGACTGGCAGACAGCATATGGTAAATCGATCCATGACTGGGAAACGTGGAAGCAAGCATTCCTCGAACGCTTCAAGAGGAAGATGACCATGCAAGACTTCATCGAGTATCAGGCCCAACGGAAGCTCCTGCCCAGCGAAACTCTTGTGCAATACATTTACGCCAAGAATGCCATGCTACAAAAGTCGCCGTATGAATTAGCGCCTGAGGAAAGAATCTCATTGATCTTGCATGGCATTGCCGACGACAAATGGGCGAATCCTCTGGCGTCCAACAATTGCAGGTCGGTGCTCGAACTTATCGACAGAGCAATGTGCATGGATAGCCGACGTCCACTCACAAAGCGCAACTGCGCAAACGAAGAACATGAAGAGCTGTACCGAAAGACAGCTGCAAGCTTCGAAGATAACGAACAACATAACACAATGAAATGCTACAATTGTGGCAAGCCGGGACACATATCAAGAGAATGTCGTATACCGAAGACACCCGCCACTCTTCGGGCGGAAGAAAGACGCAGCGCACACAGTCCGACGACGTCACTTGCAAGACGTCTAGAACAGGATGATGACGAACGCCGAAGTCGTACCACCATGTCAAGAAACGTTCATTGCTTCCTACATACAAGCGGGGACGACCTACCCATTGTTCATGGCACCATTGGCTCAGACACAACTGTGAAAGTATGCATCGACACGGGCGCGAACGTCTCGATCATTCGCTCTGAAGCCATTCCGCCCAACTCAAACGTCACAGTTCATTCCAATAGATCTGATATAAACGTTCTTGGAACACGAGTAAGACCCGAGAAAGTCACAGCTTTGACGATCACGGTAGGCACTACTCAGGTTTGGCTACCCGAGGTGTTCGTCACGGAACTACCTGCTCCTGTCGACATCCTTCTTGGATCAGATTGGAGACGACTTGCCAACGTAGATGTTACCTTTCACCCCAGCAATGACGTTACGGTAGTTCAACTGCCTCAAGGAAACACGCTTGAACGTTGTAGCCAAAGCATATCAAATGGGCTAACGGGTGAACCACTCATTGCATCGTTCTGTCAACGCGAACCTTTTATTGGCACAGTTCCTGTGTGTGAAACGAAGCACGGTGATAGATTTGTGAAGCTAGAAACGCGAGCGAGTGCCCCAGACACCGAACTTCTCGAGCACATCGAAGTGGCCGTCAAAGAAATGACTCAAGATGCATCGGTCGATCAACAGAACCAGCTTCGTCAAATTCTAGTGACACATCCTTCAGCCTTTGTCGATGGCGAGAACAAAATAGGGCTATGGCCCCATTCTGAACACTCGATTGATCGAAGAGAAAATATAAAAGTCACATCTCGCCCGTATAGATGCTCTCCTGCTGATTGCCAGTTTCTCAAAGGGGAAGTCAACGTTCTACTACTACTTCTCTGCCTCTCTGCCATCTCTGCCATCACGTCCCCTCTACGTGCCTTGCTGGCTCGTGACACCGATTTTATCTGGACTGAAATTCACGACAAGATCGTCAATGACGTGACGAGAACTTTGACAAGTCCTCCAATAATTGCAAACTTCAGGTACGGATGCCCAACAATAATTTATATCGATGCCAGTCAAACTGGTCTGGGAACGGTACTCGTCCAGGTTCAAGAAGAGGGAGAACGATTAATCAAGTATGCAAGCTGCAGTCTCAATGACCACGACCCGAAGCTCAATTCAAACACACTCGAATGTATGGCTCTTCAGTGGACCGTCATCGAAAAATTCGCCATTTTTGTTTGGGGAGGACCACGATTCACGGTAGTCACGGACAACATGAGCCTTACGTACCTCGTGAAACAGGGTACAATCAACCGCAGATTCGCCAGGTGGACACTCTACTTAGCGGAATATGAATTCGATCTTGTACACCGATCTGGAAAACTCAATGGAGCAGCAGACGCGACGTCACGACTTGACATGCCGGACAGAGCCCTGGAAGGCCTCATCAACAACGAGGCGGCTGGATGCACACTGAAGTGCTTGGCGATTGTGCTGAGTCAGGGCTCCCACCTCAGGAGTTTCCACACGTCTGATCCGGAATGCCAACATCTTAATCTACTACGAAACATGAAGAGCAGTCTCTTCAAAACTGACAACGGGATCCTTGTACGAAAACTGATCCGCAATGGACGACAAAGCACGCGAATCGTAGTACCAGAAATAATCAAAACAGACCAAGCAAGAGGGTTTGTGAACCGAAACACGGAAAGAATTCATCTACATCTCGGTGTGACACACACCACATCTTCACCACATTGGCCGGAAACAAACGGTCTTATCGAAAGAATGGTGGGAACAATCAAACAAGTCTTACGAAAGCTTGTGGACAATCATCTCGATTGGCTTATCGCATTGCAAGATGCAACAACCGCCGTTAATATCACGAGGCAGAGCTCAACGCGATACAGCCCTTTCTGGCTAATGCACGGGTGTGATCCCAAACTTCCAGGCGAACTAAACATTGGCAGCGTTGATGATGACTTCACCGAAACCGAAAGATTGCTCAACCTTGCCAAAATTCGATGTGCTGCAAAGCTCAATTCGGAAAATAGCCAGACGCTGGCGAAAGTCCGGTACGAAGCCGACAAGAGGGCACCTTGTTTTAGCGTCGGTGACTTCGTATACTGCATCAAAGCATCTCTGCGTGGAACCCTGCACTCTTTATTTGAAGGATCACACGAAATCGCAGAATTCAAAGTCAGCAATATTGTGTCGCTGGAAAGAGCCGTCCCCATAAAGGGCAGATACAACTCAAGACTAGCTAATTTACAACAGCTACGAATATTTGTCGCAAAAGATATCGAGCAAGTCGAGCTATCAGACACTGCAATAGGACAGGCGCTAGCAAACCAAGTGGAAACAGAAGCGCTGCAAAACACGCTCAACTTCCCAGAGGGATCTCCCGAAGGCGTTGAAGAACCAGCTGGTTCAGCGCACAGCGGAGATGGATTGGACGCAGCAACTCAGAATGCAACATCAACACGTATGCCAAGGGAACGAAGGCCTCCAGCATACCTCCGAGACTATATCACAAATTGAAGTGACATACAGACTTGAATTGAGGACAATTCAAACTTTAAAGTGGGGCTTGTTAGCAGTGCGACTAAGAAAAAGAAAAGAAAGAAAAGTGGTCGAGACACGAGCACGAGCGGGGGAAAAGAAAGAGGACGAGGAATATAGGGACGCACGAGCACGGACGATACGGAACGATTTGTAACGCTGTCTGATTAAATGTTTTTACTTAATACTATGGGGAGAATAAGAGAACTGCTGACGGAACCATTTTTTAATAAATACAAGATCTTAAAGGCAAATCAAGTATATTACTTCAAATTATTTCAATTCATTTATCGAAAAAGGCTACACACCACCCCAGTCGCAACAGAAGAATTGTACCCGTTCCGTCATGTTAAAAGAAGGGAACCCTATACAAGAACAAATTACGGAAGGCAAAGTATACACTATTAAACAATTAGTCTATTAAATAACATGCCCTCTATGAACTATGCAAAATCATTCCCTTTATTTAAAAAAGAATGTAAAGCACTGCTGGTAGGCAGCGATATAACATTTATCTAAGCTTCCTAATCTAAGAAAGCGTTGTATTATACTTTATACCTTCAAAGTTCATCCTTGTTTTATTTTATGTGCATAACTCGCCTTGTTATATTTTGCTGAGTACATACTGTTCAGTTTCCGTAAAGTGAGCGATAATGATGTTTGTTTTTTGTGTGCTACTTAGATGACTTGTTTCATCCTTTCATGTTGATTATAATCTGTATCCTCGTTTTTTGCATCCAGTACGCATTTTTTATCCTTATATACATGGATTTTATTGATGCATTTGTGTTATGTATGTGTGCCTCAGTTCTGTAAAAGTATTTTTATCATGCTGTATTATTTGGTTAGATGGAATGCATTTCCATGTTATTTTTTTATGTGTGGACTGTAAGGGACCGATGCCACGTCAGGCTTTTTTAGCCTTTTGCACCGGCTCTTCTTTCGGGCTTTGCCCGAGAGAAAACAAATAAAGAAAAAAAAAGCTGTGTCAACCCTATATCTGCTCCACCTTGGGTACGCTCGGAATCGGAGAGCCTTATCGATCTTTTTATAACAAACTTTCATAACCAAAACTGAAATCTGGTGTAATAATCTTGTGATTTGAGTGACCATCTTCCAATGATGAAAATAATCCCTGGAGAAGGGAAACAAGAAGGACAAAGGACAGACACAAAACTCCGAACACAGCTAAGTGACTGTGCGCGACCGAAAAAATCTGCCTGGTCCGGGTATCGAGCCTGGGACCTCTCCATTACAGGTAGAGCTGCTCTACCAACTGAGCTAACCTGGGTTTAGACGTCAGTAGAGCAAACGGGTTTATCAGCTGCCACCAGTCTAACACCAACAATGGTGAAGCTTGCAATTAAAGGTTCTGTTTATAATGCAATTAAATGCAAAAGGTGCAAGCGAGCTGGACAAGAATGGTGAAAATAATTCCTGGGGAAGGGGAACAAGAAGGACAAAGGACACCAGTCACCTAGCTGTGTTTGGAGATTTGTGTTTGTCCTTTGTCCTTCTTGCTCCCCTTTCTCCAGGGATTATTTTCATCATTCTTGCCCAGCTCGCTTGCACCTTTTGCATTTAATTGCACTATAAACATAACCTTAAATTGCAAGCTTCACCCTTGTTGGTGTTAGACTGGTGGCAGCTGATAAAACCCGTTTGCTCTACTGACGTCAAACCCCAGGTTAGCTCAGTTGGTAGAGCGCTCCACCTGTAATGGAGAGGAACCGCGTTCGATACCTGGACCAGGCGGATTTTTTCGGTCGCGCACCAGTCACCTAGCTGTGTTTGGAGATTTGTGTTTGTCCTTTGTCCTTCTTGCTCCCCTTCTCCGGAGATTATTTTCATCATTCTTGCCCAGCTCGCTTGCACCTTTTGCATTTAATTGCACTATAAACATAACCTTAAATTGCAAGCTTCACCCTTGTTGGTGTTAGACTGGTGGCAGCTGATAAAACCCGTTTGCTCTACTGACGTCAAACCCCAGGTTAGCTCAGTTGGTAGAGCGCTCCACCTGTAATGGAGAGGAACCGCGTTCGATACCTGGACCAGGCGGATTTTTTCGGTCGCGCACCAGTCACCTAGCTGTGTTTGGAGATTTGTGTTTGTCCTTTGTCCTTCTTGCTCCCCTTCTCCAGAGATTATTTTCATCATTCTTGCCCAGCTCGCTTGCACCTTTTGCATTTAATTGCACTATAAACATAACCTTAAATTGCAAGCTTCACCCTTGTTGGTGTTAGACTGGTGGCAGCTGATAAAACCCGTTTGCTCTACTGACGTCAAACCCCAGGTTAGCTCAGTTGGTAGAGCGCTCCACCTGTAATGGAGAGGAACCGCGTTCGATACCTGGACCAGGCGGATTTTTTCGGTCGCGCACCAGTCACCTAGCTGTGTTTGGAGATTTGTGTTTGTCCTTTGTCCTTCTTGCTCCCCTTCTCCGGAGATTATTTTCATCATTCTTGCCCAGCTCGCTTGCACCTTTTGCATTTAATTGCACTATAAACATAACCTTAAATTGCAAGCTTCACCCTTGTTGGTGTTAGACTGGTGGCAGCTGATAAAACCCGTTTGCTCTACTGACGTCAAACCCCAGGTTAGCTCAGTTGGTAGAGCGCTCCACCTGTAATGGAGAGGAACCGCGTTCGATACCTGGACCAGGCGGATTTTTTCGGTCGCGCACCAGTCACCTAGCGGTGTTTGGAGATTCGTGTTTGTCCTTTGTCCTTCTTGCTCCCCTTCTCTGGAGATTATTTTCATCATTCTTGCCCAGCTCGCTTGCACCTTTTGCATTTAATTGCACTATAAACATAACCTTAAATTGCAAGCTTCACCCTTGTTGGTGTTAGACTGGTGGCAGCTGATAAAACCCGTTTGCTCTACTGACGTCAAACCCCAGGTTAGCTCAGTTGGTAGAGCGCTCCACCTGTAATGGAGAGGAACCTCGTTCGATACCCGGACCAGGCGAATTTTTTCGGTCGCGCACCAGTCACCTAGCTGTGTTTGGAGATTTGTGTTTGTCCTTTGTCCTTCTTGCTCCCCTTCTCCGGAGATTATTTTCATCATTCTTGCCCAGCTCGCTTGCACCTTTTGCATTTAATTGCACTATAAACATAACCTTAAATTGCAAGCTTCACCCTTGTTGGTGTTAGACTGGTGGCAGCTGATAAAACCCGTTTGCTCTACTGACGTCAAACCCCAGGTTAGCTCAGTTGGTAGAGCGCTCCACCTGTAATGGAGAGGAACCGCGTTCGATACCTGGACCAGGCGGATTTTTTCGGTCGCGCACCAGTCACCTAGCTGTGTTTGGAGATTTGTGTTTGTCCTTTGTCCTTCTTGCTCCCCTTCTCCAGAGATTATTTTCATCATTCTTGCCCAGCTCGCTTGCACCTTTTGCATTTAATTGCACTATAAACATAACCTTAAATTGCAAGCTTCACCCTTGTTGGTGTTAGACTGGTGGCAGCTGATAAAACCCGTTTGCTCTACTGACGTCAAACCCCAGGTTAGCTCAGTTGGTAGAGCGCTCCACCTGTAATGGAGAGGAACCGCGTTCGATACCTGGACCAGGCGGATTTTTTCGGTCGCGCACCAGTCACCTAGCTGTGTTTGGAGATTTGTGTTTGTCCTTTGTCCTTCTTGCTCCCCTTCTCCAGAGATTATTTTCATCATTCTTGCCCAGCTCGCTTGCACCTTTTGCATTTAATTGCACTATAAACATAACCTTAAATTGCAAGCTTCACCCTTGTTGGTGTTAGACTGGTGGCAGCTGATAAAACCCGTTTGCTCTACTGACGTCAAACCCCAGGTTAGCTCAGTTGGTAGAGCGCTCCACCTGTAATGGAGAGGAACCGCGTTCGATACCCGGACCAGGCGGATTTTTTCGGTCGCGCACCAGTCACCTAGCTGTGTTTGGAGATTTGTGTTTGTCCTTTGTCCTTCTTGCTCCCCTTCTCCAGAGATTATTTTCATCATTCTTGCCCAGCTCGCTTGCACCTTTTGCATTTAATTGCACTATAAACATAACCTTAAATTGCGAGCTTCACCCTTGTTGGTGTTAGACTGGTGGCCACTGATAAAACCTGTTTGCTCTACTGACGTCAAACCCCAGGTTAGCTCAGTTGGTAGAGCGCTCCACCTGTAATGGAGAGGAACCGCGTTCGATACCTGGACCAGGCGGATTTCTTCGGTCGCGCACCAGTCACCTAGCTGTGTTTGGATATTTGTGTTTGTCCTTTGTCCTTCTTGCTCCCCTTCTCCAGAGATTATTTTCATCATTCTTGCCCAGCTCGCTTGCACCTTTTGCATTTAATTGCACTATAAACATAACCTTAAATTGCAAGCTTCACCCTTGTTGGTGTTAGACTGGTGGCAGCTGATAAAACCCGTTTGCTCTACTGACGTCAAACCCCAGGTTAGCTCAGTTGGTAGAGCGCTCCACCTGTAATGGAGAGGAACCGCGTTCGATACCTGGACCAGGCGGATTTTTTCGGTCGCGCACCAGTCACCTAGCTGTGTTTGGAGATTTGTGTTTGTCCTTTGTCCTTCTTGCTCCCCTTCTCCAGAGATTATTTTCATCATTCTTGCCCAGCTCGCTTGCACCTTTTGCATTTAATTGCACTATAAACATAACCTTAAATTGCAAGCTTCACCCTTGTTGGTGTTAGACTGGTGGCAGCTGATAAAACCCGTTTGCTCTACTGACGTCAAACCCCAGGTTAGCTCAGTTGGTAGAGCGCTCCACCTGTAATGGAGAGGAACCGCGTTCGATACCCGGACCAGGCGGATTTTTTCGGTCGCGCACCAGTCGCCTAGCTGTGTTTGGAGATTTGTGTTTGTCCTTTGTCCTTCTTGCTCCCCTTCTCCAGAGATTATTTTCATCATTCTTGCCCAGCTCGCTTGCACCTTTTGCATTTAATTGCACTATAAACATAACCTTAAATTGCAAGCTTCACCCTTGTTGGTGTTAGACTGGTGGCAGCTGATAAAACCCGTTTGCTCTACTGACGTCAAACCCCAGGTTAGCTCAGTTTGTAGAGCACTCCACCTGTAATGGAGAGGAACCGGGTTCGATACCCGGACCAGGCGGATTTTTTCGGTCGCGCACCAGTCACCTAGCTGTGTTTGGTGATTTGTGTTTGTCCTTTGTCCTTCTTGTTCCCGTTCTCCAGGGAATATTTTCATCATTCTTGTCCAGCTCGCTTGCACCTTTGCATTTAATTGTATTATAAACATCTTCCAATATTTTTGAGTGCAGAAACAACTTTACCAAAAATTATAATCACAATTGAGAGGTGTGTATTCATTGCATAACCTTAGACAAGCTAGATGCTTTCCGCCAGCGCATATCGAATGCCGATGGGAATGTGGTGTACCTTAAAAATGGTGCTGATGATGCTTATGACGAGTTTATAAAACAATTTAAAGCGATATATTATTCTTATTTCCCGTTTAAACTTTTGAAAGCGTCACAGAATTCGCGGAAGCCGTGGGTAACCAAAGATTTCTTATTAAAACAACCAAAATGACTTATTATAAGCGCGTTTCTTAAAAACAAAAGAGCCGGAAAGGCGCCGGAAATTTAAAGCGTACCCCAACAACCTGGCGAAAGACGTGCGAGGACGTGCTAATAGAATATATTATTTAAATCATCTCAGGGGCCTCCGGATATCATGTGGAAAAATAGTTACTTGTTGCTACATCGTAACCGCTCATCAAGCACTGCTGACGAGTTGACTCTAAATGAAAAAAAGTTAACGGGAGGTCTCTTGGCAAATCTTTTTAATGAATTGTCTGTTAAATTAGGCATCACTCTTACTGATCTTAACCCTTGCGGACACATTGATCAAAGTAGTGTTAACTCTATGTTTTTAGACCTGGTTGGTCCTTTGAAAGTAATTTCTATAGCAATGTTACTAAAAAATAGGGGTTCCCCTGACGCCGATAATATTAGATTCGCCCGGTGAAGTATGTCAAAGACCTTATTGCTCCCTTGCTAACATATATTTTTAATGTTGTTATTGCTACAAGTTTTTCCAACAGGAATGCACATGGCCAAAGTGTCACTGCTACATAAGAAGGGTAGGTAATCTGATATAGGAAACTACCGCCCTATTTTGATACTTCCGGTCTTTTCAAAGGTTCTTGAAAAAGTGCTACATCTCCGGTTCCATTTTTCTGACAGGTATTGTTTGCTCAGCTCAGATCAATCTAACTTCAGAAAGAATCTTGCAACAGAACCGGCCCCCTTAGCTTAAAAAAAATATATTCTAGAGCAATCGGAAAATAAGAAGCTAATGCTTGGTGTTTTAGTCGACTACATTAAAGTTTTTGATAGCTTAAATCATAAAATACTCTTACAGAAACTTGACGTTATGGTTTTCGCGGCGGCGTTTTAATGCTTCTGAACTCTTACCTTAAACATCGACAGCAGCACGTATACCTCAATGGCGGTTCCTCTACAACTAGACCTATCGCGTCAGGTGTCCCTCAAGGAAGGATACTAGGTCTCTTTCTATTTATTATATATGTAAACGACATAGTGAATATAGATCAAAGCGCTAAACTAGTCCATTATGCGGACGATATAAGCATATTTCTTTTCTGCTGACGAGTCAATTTTACTGATATCGCACGCGAATGGAACCTAATCGAAACTAGAGTCTTGGGCACAGGCCAACTCTACTAAAAATAAGTACGAATAAAGCGAAAGCCTTTTTTTTTCGTCCGAGAAATAAGCCCATAATACGCACTAATGGCCTCATCTTAAACACGTCGCCCATTGAAACCGTTGATAGCTTTAAAACACTCCGAGATATCTTTTCCGAGAACATGTCCTGGGATTACAATGTACAGTATGTTATCTCTAAATTATCTCGTGTTGTCGGGTTAGCAAACCGCAACCAGTACGCAATCTTACCAACTTCCGCCAAACTGATTGTCTACAACTCACTTTTGTTTTACTCCTACCTCAGCTATTGCCACCTTATCTGGGGCAGCTGGACCACAGCCAGAAGCTTAGAAAAGATGTTCTTCCTTCAAAAGAAAATGGTTAGGATTCTCTGCAATGCCCCACACGACTCTCATCTGCTAGTTTGCTTAAAAATACGCTAATATAACTATACATAACTTGATACAGTTGCAGCTGTTGACCGATGGTTTTGAAAGCGAGAGAAAAAATTAAATTCTCAATTCCTGGCGACTCTTGCGATGTTAACTAAGAACGTTGTAACCTATCAAACACGGCACGCCGAATATTGGAGGATGGTCAATCACAGAACTAACTATATGGTTTGCAATTGTTAAACTATACTTTACCATATGTACTTAACAGCTTCATTAGTCGCGAAATTCAACTGGATTCGCTTACCATAAATGTGCTTCGAAATTAATATGTACATAACCGCAGAGTGTAAATAGGTTTGTGTGCAGATGTGTTCTACCAGGACTGTTTTCTGTGGCAGCTATTTTTGTATCAGCTACTTTTTGTTTGCTTGTTCGAGCTGTTCTGTTCTGCCAATGTAGGGGGCCGGGGACCCGTCAAGCTGTCTTCACAGCATTTTCCCCCTGCCTCCCTTTCATCAAGTGATGAAAAAATAGAGGCATCAATATATTATTATTATTATTATTATCATTATTATATCACAGAATTGTCAGCTATATCTACGAATAGCCATTCGTAGCCATTTAAAGCCAATCTGGTAAAAAATATATGCCAATAACCAAAAATAGCCATAGGAAGGCATTCATGTTTGTAGACACAGAAATAGCTAATAATTATCAATACTAGTCACTTATAGCCATTTGTTGCCAATTCAAGCCAACCAGCTCAGGAATAGATGCTTATAGTCAACAACAGTCAATAATAGCCAACTGGCTATTATTGGCCTATAGCCAATAATAGCCAGTTGAAGTGAATCAAACTCATACACACTCCAATTGCATAAATTGTATATAGTAGTTGCTGATAGCCATGTATAGCCATTTCAAGTCGATTTGGCCAAGAACTGCCCATAGCCAAAAGAAGCCGATTCAAACCAACCACTATTATTGGCTATAGGCAATGGGAGTGTGTATGAATTTGATTCACTTCAACTGGCTATTATTGGCTACAGGCATACAATAGTTAACTGTCTATTATTGCCCATAGCCAATAATAGCCAGTTGAAGTGAATCAAATTCATACACACTCCCATTGCATAAATTGTCAATAATAGTTACTGATAGCCATGTATAGCCATTTCAAGTCGATTTGGCCAAGAACTGCTCATAGCCAAAAGAAGCCACCTGAATCCATTCATATTCAAAACGCCATGAATAGCATGTCAACAGTAGTCGTTAATCTTCATTCAGAAGCGATTTAAGTCTATTTTGTTAAGAACAGATGCTAACTGTCCAAAAATAGCCACTGGAAGTCATTTTTATTCATAAGTATGGAAATAACAGAACATTGAGACTAGTATTCACTGATAGCCATTTATTGCCCATTCGAGACAACCGGGTCAGCAATGGATGCTTACAGACAATAATACCCAATTAAGGCCAACCAGGTCAATACCAGATGCATATAGCCAATAATAGTCAGTTGAAGTCAATCAAATCTATGAACAGAAAAATTGCATAAAATGTCAATAATAGTGACTGAGAATCAGATATAGCCATTTCGAGCAAATCTGACCAAGAACATATTCCACTAGCCAGTAATATCCACTTGAAGTTACTTCCACCCCTGAAACACCAATGCCTCGGAAGTGGAAATAATAGTTGCTAATAGTTATTCATTGCCACGTGAAACTGATTGGGTCAAGAAAAAGTCCCCCAAACAATGTGAAGCCAATCTTACCCATAAACACACAAATAACTCAATATAGTTAAATTTTAGCTAATATTAACGACTGGAAGGTGAACTAACTGATAAAAAGTCAAATAACTAGAAATAATGAATAATCACCTCAAATAGGTATTTAACTACGCAGGGTCCATATGCACACAAGTTTACTGACTTGCATATGAACTTTCTGGAACAGATAAATTAATACAAAAGTGACATAACCAAGTGTTTCTCAATTATAATCGGTAACTGTGTATTTTTAACGATAGTGTGATGGGAGAAGATAGTTAGCACATGACTGGCACCAAATTATTTTTCGGCACCGAGTTGCCCGCTCCTCGCCAAGAGATGGCACCACTTCTGTATCTCTCGCCAACCCCATGTGTTTTTGGTTCAATTTCTTGTCTTAGCCTGAACGGTGTTTGACCGAATGTTCGACGAGGCATTGATTGCACCAAGCCCAAGACGTCACCATAAGGTAATCCGCGTGACTGCGCTATCAAGTTTTGCACGCAAAAATGAGAAAAACAAATCACCTTTTATCTGATAAGTTACACTGCGACAGAAAAGCACCTTGGTTAGTGGCATTGCGTGCGAGTACATGCTGGTCACATGGTACCAGTATTCTGGTGTAAAGTGGGAGCCATACCAGACTAATATTGTTGCGCGGCCCCTTAAAGTCTCGTCAAGTTGTGTGTGTGTGTGTGTGTGCGTGCGTGCGTGCGTGCGTGCGTGCGTGTGCGTGCGTGCGTGCGTGCGTGCGTGCGTGCGCGTGCGTCGCGTGCGCGTGTCGTGTCGTGCCCGCTCGCGCTCGCTCGCTTTACTCAACTACAATGCTTGTGAAGCTTGTTGAGGTTACTTAGGTAGATGTTTAGTATTCGTAAATTATAATACGCATTGCACAAAAAGAAAAGATGGGAATAGCAGTTCTCATATTTCTTTAGAGCATGTCCGTCTTCTCAAATAAAAAAGCCCGTAACAAAATTGCGCGCGACACTAATGTTGCACTGCTATTGGCGTAGAGCCGTCTAAGAGTAGTAAATATTTTTAAAAATTAACTGAAGAGGGTTGTGGATTACGTTCTAGGCGAATGAATTTGAATGGATGCACCATTACTTGCTTACTGTATCGAGTACCATGAGAAACGTGGAGCCCATCTGGTTGTCAAGAGGGGCGTGCAAACGATGTATTTGTATGCCGCATTATTTAGGTACATATTTTTGCACAATGCCCTGACAGGTGGTCCGCAACATTGGGGAGAAAAAGATCATAATAAAGCATTACTGTTTAGGACGGCAAGGTCTCGCGGCGACATTTCTCAAATCCACATTCTCAAAATACCCAGTAATGTGAAGAGCTGAAATTTTGGAAAAAGTAGCCAAGGCTTCTTTTTATTAGACAACACTTAGAACCAGTGCGTTTCCGAAGAACGAGACATCTTGGAGTGGACTGTTGAGACTTCTTTTATTATCATCAGTTGTGCGCTGCTTCTTCACCTTCTCCAGAAATTAAAGCGGAAGCCCATCTCAAAAAGCTGTTGTTGTTGCTAACAAGGAAATACCAAAAGCGGCCATAAAAATAAAATTTACCGTGTAAAAAAGTTATTTAATAAATTACTAACAAGTCGGCGCCAACGTCAGACCGGTGGAACTAGAAACCGTGGGAACCTAGTAATTTCGGGAGAAAAAAATCTTAAGCTGAAAAAGGCAGCCTTTGTCAAACGAAACCGAAACTTCCTCTTCTGCTTCCGCTTCCACTTCCGCTTTCGGTTCCTGTACTTATATATATATATATATATATATATATATATATATATATAGTGTTTTTGTACCTTCCTGTTACGTCGCTTGGTTGGACAAGAGGTGTTAGATGACCATTATCCGCAATCCTTGGCTGCTTCCATGTCATTCGAAGATACACTAAGAACAGTGTAGAGGTGCAGTACTCAGTCGACACTAATCATCTCAATACCACAAATCAGTCTATCGAATTATAACGCTGCAGTATAGGAGCGATAAGTTAACAAGAGGAAAATGCATAGGCTGATATAATAAGCCACGGTGAGTAATCGTCAAGTTGGCATTTACCGCAGTCCTACAAGTAGGTTCATTGTAAACAACAAAAAGGACGTCTCGGTTGCAGTACGAATCACAACTGCTAAACTTTCTACCATTCGTACTATACTCCATTTCACCTAAAGACTGAGCATAGCAGAGCTAAAAGAGCGAGCTCCGGCTTTCAGCGTCCCTGCCGAGCACGCGTTCTCGTGCACTGCAAGCACTGTTCAGGGCCACATGTTCGCGCTCGTAGCATGGGCTACG